>JAOXXN010000137.1:21879123-21928137 GCA_026770055.1 Myrmophylax atrothorax
TTGATAGGAACCGGGGAAAAACAGAGTGAGAGGAGAGATACCGGGTGGCCTGAGCGAAGTGACAGCTCTCGCTACAGGTGACCGCACGGAACACGCGGGGGGAAGGTCGGGATGCTGCGGGAAGGGGGGCAATAGGGGGAACAGAATCCGAGATGGGAAACAGCGAGGGAGGTGGGCGGTGGTAGATGGGACCGGCAGGGCAGGTGACACCTTCGGGGCCGGTGACACTCTCGGGGCAGGGGACACCGACGAGGCGGTGACACCCGCCGGGGTGGCGCGGGGGTCGGTCACGCGTGGGGCCGGCGGCGCCGACGGCGCTGTCCGCGGTGCTGAAGCCCCGACGGGGCGGCCCCCCGTGCAGGCGGCCCTGGCCCCGCCGAGACTCCCCCGTGGCCACGGGTGACCCACGTACACGCGGCCCATTTGCGGCTCGGTCCTCCCGCTGGCGCCGGCAAAACTCCCCGCGACTTGAGGCCGGTAATGGAGTTGCCTTCCTCTTTACGTCACCCCGGCTCGGTGCTGTTTATTGATTCCACACGGGTATTTTGGAACTGCCTGGTACCAGCCGCCTGCCCGCCTCGGCCCCTGGTAGGTGTGCTCCGGCAGCACTATTGAAAAGCCTGTTCTCTTCTCTCAAATTGTTTTACAGCCCAGGTTTTGTGGCCCGTTTAAATAATAGTTTATACAGATCGACTTAGTGCCTTTCTGTTACAGGCTGTGCTGAAAGTGTTCTAATACAGAGCTCCCAAAATCAACACCGACCCTGGGGAGGGCTACAAAGCTGTATGACTCTGTTCGACCCCAGGGAAGACTTTTGTCTCAAAAGGAGCATGTCTGATTTAATCTAACATATTAACTAATTAATTCTCCCAGTGTCCCTAAATAGAAGGCAAGTCCATTTTAGCATTCCAAGGCATTTGTTTAACTGCCCAAAAACTGTCATGAGACTGAAAGTCTGATTGCCAAAGATATTTACATGTGTTCGTTTTACTGATACACATTGCTTAAGGGATATGACTTACTGGAGCTGAACAACATACTGTAAACAAACAAAACCCCTCAAATAAGCCAAAAACAACACTAGAAAGAAAAGTTACCTGGATTAAACTGACAATCTGTTGTTAAACATACTCTTCATGAAGAATCCTTGTTGCATGAGAACAGAGCATTAAGGGGGTCTTGCAGAGGTCCAAGGCCCAATTTCCCATTTTCATCTATCAAGGGTACTAAACTTTGCCAACAAAACAGACTGATGAGTAGTAAATAATGCCAATAGGGAAAATTGAGTCCTCTCAAAGTAAAATAAAATGTGCAGTACATATCTTTGCAGACAGCAGAGAGGAAAGAGCTGTGATAGGACAAACTGTTGAATAAGAACAAGAAAAAAATATCTTATTCAGTTGCTGCTCAGTAAGTGGAAATGTAGGAAGGAAATTTTCTCTCAGCCCTTGGAAACAGACTGCTAGAATACAGTAGACATCAACAAAAATGACAATAAAATTGTAAGTAAGGGTGGGGGAAAAAGAGGAAAGAAAAGCCAAAGCCTGTCAAACTCAAAAAGGCCCTTACAAAGGAGAAACTATGGCATCTGAGAACTCACTTCAATAAAAAGAAAGGTGGGAGATGACATGATTCTTGAATCGAAGAGCCTCTACAGAAAGAAATTATTAGGCACTGAGTTACTCCTCCATCTGCCAAAGAGAGAGACAACATGAGCTAGTGCCGAGATGCTAAAGCCAAAACATTCCAATTTAAGTGAGGGAGCACATTTTTGAACAGTGGAGGGCTGATGACCTGATGAAGGAGCCATCAGAAAACCTGCTGGATTCTCCATCTGTTTATGTCAAGACTTGATGTCCTCCCAAAATATGCAGCTTAGCCAAAACAAGTCATTGGGCTCCCTGCAGGAGTAATTGCCTGGAAACTAATGGCCTGCAATTCAGACAGAATTAACTCAGAGGACTTAATGGTACTTTTGATTCTTAATTCTCCAAGTAAGGCACAGAGATGTACAGGTATCCCAGCCTCCCCTCTAGACAAGTACAACATTCCCAGTGGGTGGGATTTTTCACTACGTACCAGGAGCAGAAAAAATGACTGACCAACTTCTATTTTCAATCCCCCAATTTCCAATCAGTTTCATTAATTAACTCTCCCTAAAATAATATCTTTCTTTGTGCATATTCCAGTGAAATGAAGCATTTTAAAATCATTCTCCTAAGGGAGTCAGTCATGACTCTCAAGCTAAGACATATCTTATCCTTCTCCAGTTTTTTTTGGATTGTATGAAAATGATGAAAATTTATTCTTTGTGTATCATCAAAGACTCAGATAGGATCGTATCAGAAAGGATTCCAGCCAAAATTATTTTAAAGGATATACTTGTAGCCTGACTTGACATTACTTCCTTTTTCAGCACAAGACAGTCTGTTTTCTCAGTTCTGAAATCACGCACATATAATAAGATTTCACCCATCTTCTATTGAAGGCAAAAGGAATTTTTCTAGAAAATTCAGTGAGAACAGGAAAACCTCTTAATGGCTAAATTAATGGTTTTCCTATGAAGCCCTGCAACTGTCAAGTAAATATGATGGCAAGAACCTACACAAACATAAATACAGTCCTGGGCTCTTAAAGAAAACAAACAAACAAACAAAGAGGATAATAGAGCAATCTGTAACAGACTTCTTAGCCCCAGAATAATCAGAACTTTTATTTCAGAGCACCTGAGCTACTAAAATAATCATAATGTATATATGTGACCAACATGTTGTTGTTTGGATTATTAAGACATTTTTAAAATAAGAATGTAAAACCAGAACAAATACTTGTTCATCCCTGTGTTATCGTGGGACCTGTGTGTCACTCAAAAACATTGGTGGGCAGTGTTTGTCTCTTTCACATTGATTAAAAAAAATTTAAACCCCCCAAATCATTCCCAGGTTGGTGCCCTCTAGTTGGGGCTGAACTTGTCACTCTTGAGAGAGACAGAAGATCTAGGGATGTAAAGTATGCAGAGATCAGAAACACAGTAGACATTTTTAAGCTACTCCATAAGGATGTGAAAACCTGGCCAGTCTCACCTCAGTTCAGGGTGAGTCTGCTGAACTCATTAAACCACACTGGGTGCAAATGGGAGCAGACTCTAACTTAGATCCACACAGATTCCTAAAATATTTTTCCTTTATAAGGGATGAGACATAGTTAAGCTGTGGTTGTCAACAGGAAAGTGCTCTCTACCACTGGGAATTCTTTTCTTGTGTTTGTTTCCTTGGCCCACCGAATAGCAGCCCTTCCTCTAGACCATGTGGTCATCAGCATGCGTCTGGGTGTTCTGGCCAGCACTGATGCTGCCACCACAGCCCATCCCCTTCTGTCACCAGGTGGGAACATCTTTAGGAGAAAACTATTTTTTCCTACAATGAAACTGTCAGAGTTAAGCTGAGGCACTTATGAAACAAAACCAGTGAGGTGGAGCCACACAGCACATGACTCTGTTGTTTCTGTTCCTCAGCACAGTGACTGCATCAATAATTTATTGAGGCATGATACCATAAATTAAATCTACATGGCAGGTGAACAGAAGAAGAGCTTTTGCAGCACCGGTTTTCAAGCACTACAACCTAATTCTCAGAAGACAGTGTTACAGGACCAAGTGGTTTGCCCCCTGTAGGGAAGTGGGTTACTGCTGCCATGCTACAAGTGTCTGTGGGGGTGTCAAAACTTTAGGTAAATGCCTATAAAACCATATGTGTGCATTTAGGGCAGTCCCTCTCTGCAGTCATTGACTCTTGCTTGTTGGTGACCACGACCTCTGTTAGTGGTTTGGTCTGTTCCTCCTGCAGGTCCCTCAGCTCCCTGAGTGCAGGCTGGGCTTCCTCAACAAAGTATTTAAAACTGAGGATGGAGGCACCTCTTTGTGCTACACATCACTTCCACACCTGGACATGTTTCACCCACAGCAGCCCAATTAAAACTTAGCTTTAAACATGTGCTTGAGCATTATTGAACCAGGTCTTGATGACAGAGCTGTTGAGTCATACTAAATGAGCCACTGCTCCACAGTGCTCAGCAATGCCATGGTGGCTCCAGGTGGGATTTGGACACCCGAGTCTGGTAGTGCTTCTCCTGCCTGTCCTTCATTCTCAGCTGGGATCAGGCAGAAAGCATTGATTACAGGTCTTGTGCTCTCCAGCCCTGAAGCAAGGAACTTGAGAAGCATCTGGATATGCCAGTGCCTTGCCTAAGACACCTGGCCAACAGCAGGTGTGTTCCACTCATTAAGAGGCTGTGGAAGCAACAGGGACCAGGAGAAGTGCAATTAATAACCAGGGGCACCAGCTCTGCACAAAGTAAATTAAGACAGAAAGAAGCAATATGTCAAGTTCCTCTGGCTGAGAGCTCTGGCACAAGCAAGAACTGCAGCAATAATATTTCAGCAGCTCTACTCTTAGTTGTGTGTGGGCACACCAGTGGAGCTAGACTTGCCAGGCAGAGCAGCACATCATGGGGAGACTACTGATTGTAATTGTGTTGTCTGTGAAAGAGGTTGGGGTTTGGGGTCTTGCTGATAAGGAAGGCTAAGAACAAGTCTGCAATTAGCTACTTTAAGCTAAAGGTAATCATTTTGGCTCATGCTGATTCCCTTGCTCCATAAGGACAACTCCAGACAGTGTGTGCATCACTCAGGAATGTTATAATACCCTAACTTTTATGCTATTATCATTTTTAAGAATACATAATTCTTCATTTAATTCTGCTTCTCTAGTACCATCCTAGATACTGTATTAGTCTTAGATATGCATTTCTAACTCAGTGGGAAATGTCAAAAAGCCCTCATGCTAAAGCTCCAGGTATTACTCACACTATGCACTGCTTAGGTGTTATGGTGCCTTTGCCTGACTGATGATGATAAATGACTAAACACAGGAACTCTATTCTAAATCGTCATCTTTGATCAACTTGTGCTCACATTACTCATATAATCGGTTGTGTTGAAATGCAGGAGGATTACTCATGTGAGGCAAGGATGTTTTGTCCTAGTGAATAATAAGAATAAGCAGCAAAATGTAATAAAAGCAGCAGGAGCTGCTATTCACTTCTTTGGAAGTGGCATTGAATCTACCCCAGGCTTCTGTTGAGGAATTTAGTGACATGGGTTACAGCCAGCCAAATTACCCCCCAGCTCAAGGCTCCTATTTGCATATGCAAAAGGCTCCCATTGATTTGCATATGCTACTGCTGCTTCTTCTGGAACCTTTAGTAGGCTCAGGATTGAAGAATGTGTGTTTCCAGCTTCTTCTGAGGAAAGCAGTTGTTTGAGAACCTCTCCTGCATTAATTAGCTGATAGCCAAAATAGTGGAAGAGGGGCAGCGAGGCATAATCAATTACATTTGTATAACTGCTGATGGAACACGATAACTAATTAATGAGACCATGTGCACATACAAAAGATAAATGCATTTGAAACCCAGTAAGAGCTGAACTGTGTTTGTAAGCCTGATGTGTTTACTGTGTAAAGGGCCAGCTCAGGCTCCTACTAAATTATTACAGAAAGCTGGAAAGATTGTTGGTCAGTGAGAGTCAGCATTCAGGAAAAACCCAGCAGTTTCTTAGAGGGGAATAAAGGAAGCTCTGTGAACCCAGCAATCTTAAAAACAAAACAAAACAAAACAAACAAAACAAAAAAAACCAAACCAAACCAACCAAACAAACAAAAAAAAAGAGAAGTTTAAAAATAGTGGCTTTTCAGGTCCTGTATTTGATATACAGGTACATTTTTCCTGGTCCAGGTGATGAAGTTAAAGTGTTAAACCAGTTCTTTACTAAGATATGTGGTTTTGCCACTGAATTCAAAATGCTACCCAGCAATGCAATAAGTTGTCATAATGATGCATCAGCCAGACTCTTGCAACAGTAAAAATCCATTTTGTTTAGAGAGCCTCACACATTAATAAATAACCCATTCTGTGAATTATGTCAAATGAAAAAAAGCTCTCCTGTCTGCCTGCAGCAAACCATAATGACTTTCATTCTGTGGTGTAAAAGTATGGATCCACTGAGGAAAGAAAAAGAAAATACAGCCCAGTAATTAGAGAGATTTCCTCCTGTGTGTTGTTAAAGCAAAGACAGTTTTTAAATGAGTATAATTCTAGAAGAGACTGTCTGGTAACCTAGGTCTAAATGTTTCAGTGATACAAAGGCAGCTTTTTTCCACTCTAACATTGAGATTTGATACAGAAAATGTGTATCTCATCAAAATGGTAATTACTGAAAGTATAATCTAACCAAAACCCAGGAAAAGCTGAGTGTTGCAACATCCCACTGATGCCATTGGTGGCTGTACTGTTGGGGCAATCTATACCCAGCGCTGCAAAAGTGCAACTTGCTGTGATCCAAAGATACTGGTTGGAAGATGCTTTTCCTCTTGTGACAGCTCAGGGTCTGGAGCTGCTACTCTCAAAACCAGCAGGAAGGGTGTAGAGGGATCTGCCAGCATATTTCCAAGGCCAGGTTGGATGGAGCCCTGAGAACCTGGTCTAGCAAAAGGTGTCCCTGCCCAAGGCAGGTTGGGTTGGAACTACAGGATCTTTAGGGTTCCTTCCAACCCAAACCATTCTATGAATCTGTGATTCTATGAGAGGCAAATCTGGGTTCCTGGGCACTCATCTCATAGTGTTTAAAATGCTTTAACTTCAAGGGTCAGCACATTAGTCCTTGAAAGAGTCTGAGCACCCAGACCTGTGAGCCCAAACTTCCTTTAGGATTTTCATGAGTTTGACATCGCTGTGGCTTGTGACTGCAGCAGGATGGGGGGGCTGTATCTGATGGCTGTCAGCACTGGTGTCAATATCTGCACTTGGAATGCAAAATCACGCAGCTGCCACGAATGTGTGTTTGAAGGTGCCCAGGGCCTCAAGGATCCTTCTGCAGATGGCCATGGGCAGATACAAAACCAATATTGACTTCAACAAGGCACATCCAGAGGAGCATTAATCATTTTTAGCACAGTTTCTCATTTGTTTTCACAGAAAACCCAACTGAGTTAATCAGCACACACTTCTGTAAGGCAGTGACTTTCTCCATTTTACTGATGGAGAAACAAATTTACTAATTTCATGTGGCTTCGCTACTCTCGTAGAGGAAACCTATTGGTACAGTACCAATAAGTTCCTGGTTTGCCATTTCCCTGCATTAACAGTATTGTTACAGTTTTTAAGGCTTTTACATTCCCATCTCAAGACTACAATGACAAAATAGACCTTTTTTTCAAACGTGCAAATTGATCATACCTCTTTCTCTGCGGTTCTCTCTCTTTTTTTTTTCTTTTGGTGGTTAAATAGCTTTTTTGCAAACCCAAA
Source organism: Myrmophylax atrothorax (assembly GCA_026770055.1). Classification (NCBI taxonomy): domain Eukaryota; kingdom Metazoa; phylum Chordata; class Aves; order Passeriformes; family Thamnophilidae; genus Myrmophylax; species Myrmophylax atrothorax. The sequence goes on from JAOXXN010000137.1 coordinate 21,886,486, forward strand.
TGGAGCACTTCATGCATATTGCATTACACAGATCTTGGCACGCACAGACTGTTGTCTGTCATTCCCTGCACTCATTCCTATGCCACTCTGCACCATGGGAATCATTTGTACCTGCACAAAAAGGGAAGAAAATAAGTGGAAAACCAAAGTGCAGGCACTGGACTTCCTTCTACAGACACAAGGGAGAAGGAGAGGATAAAAGCATGATATCTTGGGCAGGTGGATTTACAAGGGGGAGGGAATGAACCTGCTGAGATGCACATGAGCATCTCTGAAAGGGTGAATAGTGCATTTTGGCTTCCATCCCATACAGGCTATAAGAACTGTGGGTGCTATCTCCAAATGCATTCAGGCCCTATAGAGGAGGAAAACACTGATCGCTCCAGTCCCAGAGCTGTTTCTCACTGGCTTGTTGCTCCAGAGGATCCCAAGGGACCCTGACAGTCTGGACTGACTGCTTGTGAGGCTGGCATGTAATTAACCCTGGCAAACTTTAGAACAACTCAGTATCAAGGGATCTGCTGGCCTTCACCATGATCAGCTCTAATTTCACCTCTGAGTGTGTCACTTCATCTCCCACCTCATCTGGGCAGGAAGATGAGCTCTCAGCCAACAAAACATCCTCATTGCTCACCTGCCTGCCCGGCAGTGCTCAAATACCAGTTAGCTATTTACTTAGGACATGGGAACCACCAGCTGCAAGAGAGAAATAAGCTTTGATATCTCTCCCATCCTTCCCTCTGCCTTTCCCCTCATATTTCAAGCAGTCCTCTCTCTCCCCAGCAAGGACAGCAGTTAAACCCTAATGCTGTATCCCCTCTGAAGGCTGGAGAGAGGCAAAAAGGGTGATCTCTATGTACATACTAATTATTTCACTGGATTACACATCTATGATCTTTTAACTCTTACACTACAGACTAGAATATAAAGTTTAAGAACTCCTTGAGGGCTGGCTCTGGATGTGTGGCACTCTCTCCTTGTGTCTTTGGTCAAATAAATATTTCCTCTTTTATTTTGCTTATTTTTCAAACGAAGTTAATGCTGTTTGGTCATTTGGGAGTGGTGTTAACACTGGTGAAGCAGTAAATGTAACACAGATGGAAATAACAGAGAAAAGTGCCATTCAACCTCTCCACTTCCATTTTGCTGGGAAGATGCACACAAAAAAATCCCTGAATCCATTTTTTTTCCAGTTTATGCACATAGAAAGTTGGTCTTAAACCTGAGATATTATAACTCGTTTAATTTAGCCACAATTTCATTTTAAATTACCCACAGCTCCACTCGAATTCCTCAATCAGAGGTAAAAATGGAAATATTAAAAATAAGAAATTACCACCAAAGGCACAAAGCCAGATTGCTGAAGCTGGACCCACGTGAGCGGCGCCGGGAGCGGCGGGGACCAGCCCTCGCTCTCGGCTCTGTGCCTGGTTTTAAATCCCTTTAAGGAGAGCTGATGATGGAGACAGAGCCAGCTTTTACAGTGGCAGCCCAGCTGGGGATCAGCACTGTAAAAACAAGCACGTAAAACTCCAAATGACATCGCACTCGCAATGCAAACAGGGCGGTGCGGAGCGGCCCCGGCAGAAGGCACCGCTCCGCTCGGCGCCCGCCGGAGCCGCTGCCCGGCTCCCGAATCGCTGCGCTGACGTCAGTCCTGTCCCTGCTGTAGGAGCTGTAACGAAATTCAGGATCCTGTGTCTCTCCAGACAAGCCGCCTCACCGTCACCGAGCTCGCAATTAAAGGAAAAAGGGAAGGGGGAGCAGGGAGGTCAGGCTAGCACATTGTTCCTCCTGTCCTTTTTCTGGGATTGCAGCTGATTTGCTGCCTGGAACCGCCTTTTCCATCATCTCGAGCCACCTCTCCCATCCCTTTGAGCCTTTGGGGCTCCCTTTCCCCAGGGAAATGCTTTAGCCCAGCTCGGCACGCGACCCCTACTCAGAGCGGGGAGGGAGTCTGAGGGTTGTTGCTCCAGCACCAAAAATACCTGTGTTACTATTCCCGGGATACACAGCAGGCACTGCCTTGAGGATTGATAGGAACCTGCTTCGATCCCACATTTCTGGAGCACATCTTCCCTGGGCAAGAGGGAAGAGGCTTTCCCCCTAGGAAAGCCTGCAGCAAAGTGGGTGCTGCTGCCCTGCATGCTGGAGTCAAGGCCATGCTGGCCCAGCTGCTGGGGGCATCATCCAGTTTTCCTCTGTAATAATTAGTCTGAGAGCCATGGAAAAGCAGAGAAAATCCAACCTTTTCCTCTTAATGAGTGCCCCTGCCTTGCTTTCCATCAATACACCAACAGGAACTCTCATTTTTCATTTCCCACCATTGATATTCTGTTTCTTTTACATCCCCAAGAGTTTTTAATAGAGATCTTTGCTCCAGGGCAACCCTATGGACTCCTAGATGGATTTTTCTGTTAATAACAGAAAAATCAAATAAGCCATCCCAAGATGCAGATGTGTTTTGGGGAAGGTTGTCTGGGGAAGCTGGACCTGTGGGGATGAGGATGGGTGATGCTCTGGGGCACCAGGCTGCATCTCACCAGCAGAACAAGTTTTACATCAGGAGTAATTCAGCACTGACCCAAACACTAAGGAAGATCCATGCCTGTAAATACCTAGACCTCTCCTTCTGACTTGATTGTAGTTTCAGTTAATTTACCCTGATGAAAAAGAGTGTTTCAGTACAAACAGTGGTCGCTAACAAGCATGTGGTGGCAGCAGCAAGTGCCAATCAGCAAGGAAAACCAATCCCAACAGCCTGATGATGGAGAGCTGAGCAGCTCCAAAACCCGGCTGCAGCTGATCCCTTCTGAGCTCCCTTCATCTTCCTGCGTTTATGATGAGGACAGCAGATTAAAAAAACCCCAAGTATAAATTCCCTTTCCTTCCCACTGTGTGCTTTTGGTTAGCCAGGGTTAGTGGAGCAGAGCAGAAGGGAGCTGCCCCTGCCCTATGGAGATGGTTGCCATCCATGACTTATTTTTTCATGGTTTCAAATGGAGTGAAAGGATGTTTTCCAAGCTACAGAGCAGCAATATGCTGATCTCACTTAAACATCTGGAATAATTTTGAATGATTGCTTTAATTGAACATAGCAGCAATTATAGAGTTATTTCAAAAATGCAGGGCAGGTCTTTCCATGCCAGAGCACAACCTGGTGCAGCCTTAGCACCTCCATCCCACACCATCCTATGTCCCCTGATGGCCCTTCTTGGCTGGTTCAAGTCAATTTGGTGCAAACCTTAGCATAGCAACCTGAATCCCTCAAACTCAGCTAGGAGCATCCATAAAGTCCAAGATAAATATTTAGGGGATGGGAAGTGGGAAGTACTGCAAGACCTCATTGCAGCCCATGCTTCAGAGATGCTGTGCTTTGGATAACAGGACAATGAATTTTGGGTAGGGATGAGCACTTTCCTTGGAGAAGTTGTTTTCCCTGTGACTGAAACAGAGCCCTGGTAAAGCAGAGCCAGCCTGGAGGTGCCAGAACATGGGCAAAGTGCCCCAGGGAGTAAAGGAGGCTTGAGGGGGACCTTGTCACTCTTTACAAACACATGAAAGGAGGTTGCAGCCAGTTGGGAATCGACCTATTCTGCCAAGTAATAAGTGACAGGTCAAGAGGAAATGGACTCAAGTTGTACCAGCTTAGGTTAAGATTGGATATCAGGAAAATTTCTTCATGGAAAAGGATGTCAAGCTCTGGCACAGGCTGCCCAGGTCAGTGGTGGAATCACCAACCCTGAAGGGATTTAACAGACATATAGATGTGGCAACTGGGGACATGGCTTAATGGTGGGCTTGGCAGTGCTGAGTTAATGGTTGGACTTGATGATCTTAGAGGTTTTTCCAACCTAAATAATTCTATGATTCTATGAGGACAGCTCTGCTTGATCTCAGCTGACACAGATCCACTGAGCTCTGGCTCAGCTGCCCCTTCCAACACAAACCTTCCCTTAAACCAGAAAGTAAAACCTCACCTGTGATCCAGACCATGCCACAAAGCAGCTGACTCCTTGAGCAACCCAAAAGACAAACCCAGGTTTTATTCTCAACCCACGGATGTGCATTTGCTTGGGAGCAGTAACAATTTTTCCTTATTATTATTCCTAGCTAGAACATCCAGCCTTTTAGCTTGTGGTTGCTCGAGGTAAAAAAAATCAGCACAATTTGAACTGTGATCAACCAAAACATGAAATGAATGCTATGTTTCATTTAATAAACTCCAACAACACAAGGCTGCCTGGTGGACACAATGTAATTTGTTTTGGATGTAAAGATGGAAAAAATAATTGTTTTGTCTTCAAGGCAATTAGAAAATCAAAAAGGATTTCTGTATTAACAGGAAAGAAACTGCCAGGTTAAAATTCATATTCAATAAGTTATTTTTCCTGTTCTTTTGCAGATTATTATTTCTTGTTGTTTTGCTCAAAGCAAAGAAGTCATTGCATGTCACTAGTAAGTCACTCTATGCCCTTGTCCAAAGTCCCTCTCCAGCTCTCTTGTTGCCCCTTTAGGTAGTGGAAGGAGCTATAAGGTCTTCCTGGAGCCTTCTTCAGCCTGAGCAGCCCCAGCTCTCTCAGCCTGTTTGCATGGGAAGTGTTCCATAGAAGGTCCCCATATGGTCTGCCATGGAGATGGTGGGCTGACGGCCCTGCTGCTGGAACTGCAGTGCCACCAAGGCTGGAGTCAGGCTCAGTCCTTGCCAGTTTCCAGTGTGCCACCATGGCCACCAGCAACTCACAGTTACATGTAGCCATCACTGCTTTTGGTGGAAATTAAACCATGTAATGAGCACTTGGAGGAAATTGGGTTCCTGCTGCTTGCAGCACTGTAGTGATGACAGGGGCTAAACCCATGCAAACATAAAGGAGGGCAGTGCATCTCTGTTGTGCAAAACAATTGGGATGGAGAGATTTCTCCATAGCACCAGCACTGGAGAAACCAAAGCTCTCCCAGCACCAGAGCCCAGTCATAAAACAGCTCAGGGAACCCTTTCAGCTCCTCTTTCTTTGCTATTTCAGTCAAAATTTCAGCCGTTCCTCTCTCTTGCAGCTGGGCCATCAGTGCAGGAGGGAGATGCAGCCACAGCCCTGAGCAGGTGTTGCCAAAACCATCCGTGACCACCCTCCAGGAGCCGAGCACCAGCCATGAGTGGGTTCTTCTCGCGGCTGGACCCACGGCGGGTGCCATGGGGGGCTGCGGGCCATGCCCTGCGCACCCGCATCCTACGTACCAAGCCTGTGGAGTCAATGCTGGAGGGCACGGGGGCCGCGGCCACCCAGGGCGCCAGGCTGGCCAAGGTCCTCACCACCCTCGACCTCATCTCCCTTGGCGTCGGGAGCTGCGTGGGCACCGGCATGTACGTGGTGTCTGGCCTGGTGGCCAAGGAGATGGCAGGGCCCGGAGTTATCGTGTCCTTCATCATCGCTGCCGTCGCCTCCATCTTGTCAGGTGAGTCATGTGCATAGGAATTGGAGTAACGTGCCCTCTTGTGCCATCTTGTGCATCCTCTCCATCCTTGGGTGCACACCTGGCAGGACCCAGGCTCAGCAGCACAAGCTACAAGGAGGTAGCACATTCCTCATAGACTAAAAAGAAAAAAACATTTCCCTGGTTCACCCGTCTGGGCTCACCCAACTCACAGGGTGCACTGTCTCTCATTGCCCAAATGTTAGACTGAACCTTGCAGTGGGAGCCAGCAATCTAAGCACAATTACTCTGATGAACTGCCAATGGCTTCCACAAGGATGGAGCCTGTGGTCAATATGTTTTGAGACATTGGAAAGTTTTGCAGCACATGTCCCAGGCAGAGGGAGCATGGCCAAGCCACAGCATTGGAGTGAGGGCAAAATGTGGGAAACCCAGCTCCTGCAGAGAGAATATCAGTGGCTTGGGCAGCACCAGGGCCAGCTTCTTTTGTTGACATGGCTAACAGTTGAGAAATTCCTGGAATTAAGAAATTAGTTCTGGAGTTGATTTTATTGGCTCCTATTCACGCAGGGTCACTCTTTGAATTTCCAAACAAAAGCGCAACAAACAAATGTGCAGGGAGAGAGGAATTATGTATTTTTTTGAAAACCCTGTGAATTCCATCTCCTCCGTAGGAACCCAGCTGAGCATATGGCTCGAGCTGTGGTTTCCACATGAAGCCAGTACTGCTGGCATTTGTCCTTTCCAGATCAGTGCTAACACGATGATGTGATGTTCCTGCTCTCCCCCGCTCAGAGGACTTTGCATGCTGTGTCAGTCTGGTATCCAGCTTTTGTCTGCAGGTTGGATAGGGAAACTTGAGTAAATGGCAGAGGTTTGCTAGAAGCAAAAACAGCAAGACGACCCAGCTCAGCTTTTCAACATCCAGATTTTTGTAGGTGGAGGTGGGAACACATCGTGCTCTTTCGCTGGAGGTTGCAGTGCTGCTCCATGGAGATGCCACCCAAGTGCATGCGAGTTTGAACTCCTGACATCCCTGCAGCCCAGAGGCACAACCCTGGCACAGCACGGGCATGAGCATCATGCTCAAAGCCCACAAGAGCAGAGAGCTTGCAATGAGTTCCAATGCTTGTTTGAGATCCCAACACAACAAACAACGCAGAATGTCCGTTCTTTAACCGAGGCAGTAGATAGCATCAGTGCCTCTCCCAGTGCCTGCTTTCTCTCCTCTATGAGGGTTTGGTTGGCTGAGATGCAAACCAAGAGCAAAAGGAGCTTGGGTGGGTCTGTGCTAACAAAAACACGCTGTCCTCCAGAAGGGGCTATTTCACCCCAGACATGAGGCCTGGCCCACAGCAGGAGCTCCTCCTGCCTTCACACACGGGAGCCTGTGCCACTTCCCACTCCGCTTTCATCTCCCTTTGCTTTTGTAGCCCTGGGAAAGTGTTTTGTGAAGGAGGCAGTGTTTTGATAGTCTCCTTGGCCGCTTCCTCACTTCATCCTTTACACTGCTGTTGTTTGTAACAGCAACACTTTTTTGGCAAGTAAAACCAAGCAAGAATTCAGGAGCTGGATGGGCTGTTGGACTCACTGGGGATGTCATTTGAACTCTCACATCATGATTGTTCCTGATGTGCCAGGCACTGAGTTTGGGCAAGTGTGCAGGGACAGATTTTAAGGAGCTTTTCTGTTTTAAGGCCAGGTGGGACCACCAGATCACCCACTCTCCCTTGGTCCATCACATCTTACCAAGTCAAACCCCACTGCTTGCAAAGTGGGCCCAGGAGGGGTTTGGATTTTAAAAAACCTCCAACAACAAAAAAGCAAAACCATCCAGAGAGCCATCCAGCTCACCTGGGAGCCCTGCCAGTGGGCAACCCCTCTGCACTGTTCAACCCAGTTTCAGACAGAGATTTTTCCAATTTCATCTACTCAGCAAATTCTGATTATGGCTTCCCTGAGCTTTAAGCAACATGTACCCCACCAGAGTACTTATACATGTACTATAGTCCATTAACCTGATAAATTAAATTAAATCAATCTCTTTTATTCTCTCACTGGAAGGCCTTTTATTTAGCCCTCAAGCACAGACACTTGCCCAGCTTTCCTCCACAAAACCTGCCATGCACTGCAGGCTCCTTCCAGCAGCTTTGATGGCTGGGAATCCCCAGTCTCACACCCATGTCTAACCAAAACACCTTCATGGTAAAAATCAGCAGTTTGCATATCACCCAACCCCACCACTCTCGCTGCAGCCTTTCCCACCAGCTATTGCTTGTCCCTTTGGTAATTTCCTCTCCTACAGTAATATAACATTGTTTGGAGCACAGTGCATGGTCTTACCTGGTACCCATGTGGGAATGGCTCACCAACACCCAGGATGCACTGTGGAGCAGGGAGGAGCTGAGCACATGCCTCAGGTGCTGCCTGGCTGCAGGATGAGGGCTGGGCTGAAGGGCTCCAGCTGCAGCTGCTTGGGAGGTGCTGGTGAGGTGGGAGTCCTTATTCTAAGGAATCTTCCTTTATGGAGCTGCCTCTTATATATCAGCACATAGTGATCATGAAACACAATGGACAGGCTCAGTGGCTTGCTGAAAATAATACACCTGCCTCAATAAACTGGGTGCTCTTCATTAACAAAAGGTGATCCCTCTGGATTTCTTGCATGGTAACATCAATTATTTTGTGTTATGTCCAGTGCATCTGAAAGGTCCCTCTCTGAAGGCTTTTTTGCACATGAAGCTTCACTCCCATCATGCCAGTGCCCTGTAGGATGTTTCAAAGCTCCTGTGCTAGGTAGTACTGGGAAGATCAGAATCCATACCATGGCCACCACCATCCCAGCACACCAAAACCACCAGTGCCTGATGCCATCAGCTGTGCTGCCCAGCAACTCTTTTGTAGATGAGGTGTTGGAAGGGCCAATGCCATGGACCAAACCACTCCGCTGTGTTTATATCCTGCTGAATAATGTCAATAACTGTATATTTACACCAGCATAGCAACTGCCACACCAATTGCACAAGTGTGGCAGATACTCAAGGAAAAGATATGGTTCTCTGTAGAACATTTGATCTTTCAAACAACCACTGCGTAGCCTTGTTCTCTGCAGAAATTTGCTAACAGTCTTGACTGGAGGAAAAAAAGAGAAATCTGTCTCCAAATTCAAAGAGTTGTGGCAGGGAGGGTGTGCCCAACCTCTGTCTGCAGCCCCCAAACTGGACTGGCTGTGCAGCAGCACTGGGAGAGCTGCATCCTTCTGGATGCAGTGGGACAAGGTGCTGAAAATCTCAAACTGCTGAGGAGTAACTAACACAGTGTTATTGTGCAGTTATGTTGTAATAATAATAATATTAATACAGAAATATTAAGACAATAAGATTAATACCTTATTATTGTTATTATTATACACTGAAGATGCAGCAGAGATTACTATATATAATATGTATTTTACATGTCCATATATCTATATGTATATCTACATAGAGAGAGAGAGATATGCTGATACCTAATGCTGATATCCACAACATATTGGATAACAATATAATGCTGTACCCAACACATACTGAAAGACTGCTCTTCTATTTTGGGATCCTACTGGAGTAATTGAAAACTCAAACATTTTGTACATATTAATGTTCTTGCTTTGCTGTTATCATTGTGTATTGATAACAATCATCTTTAACTGTTATCTTGTTGTTAGCTAAAAGTAGAGCTGCCTCCAAGAAAGAGTATATGATTTTTAAGGCCATCAGAGAGTGACACAAGATACTTGTCCCCATCAGAGCACCAGTTTCATAAATCATTCAGGTCTGTAGTTATCTGTGAACATCGTAGCTTTGCCGAGCACATGCATTTTTCATCAGTTTCGAATAATGACTGTCGGTAGGGGTGGAGGGATGATGGGGATATCTTGCAGCTCCTGTTGGGCTGCTTTACAGAAATCAGGTTTTGAAGAGTCCCATTGCAAAGCAACACATAGGGAAGTTGAACAGTGAATGGAATATAAAAGTCCTCCAATGCCAAGAAAAGAAGCATCACAAAATTCAGCTTAAGAGATTCAACAACTCTGTGTTTGTACTGAGTAAAAACTGCACTTAGAGTAAGAGCATCTGCCTCATAACATTTTTATAAATTATTCATTCCCCTCTCTATACTGAACTGATTGCAAATTTGAAGCAATTATTATCTTTTAAATAGTGAACAGTAGTTGATAAAGACCTCAATAATTACTATGTGTTTACACAGTGATAGTAACGGCCTTAACCAATTCACCCATGTGAGCTGTACTGGGGTCTTTGGGGCAGGGATTTAGGGGCTTAATCCGTGTTAAACATGCAGGACACTGTGTGCCCTTCCAGCATTTGTCCTGACTAGTATTTGGGGAATTTATAGCTAAGTCCATCCATTCCTTTTAAATAAAAACTAATGTTTGTTTTAAGACATCAATGTGTCAGGGTCAAGTTTTTATTAAAAATTGTCCTGACATAGTAAGCACACAAGGAGTTCAGAAGGTATTAAAGTCCACTGAATTCTCCTCCCAAACAGTTACAGTTAAATACTTCTTTTTGCTTTTCTTTTCTTCTTCTGCACAGTTAGTTTAGCAATTGTTCTTTAGAAGACTTAAATATAACATTTTCTAAGTGTTAAAATAACTTATGTTCTTTATGTGGGATGTCTTCAAACTCCTCTTCCATGGGTATGAACAAGAGCAGGGATGATCAGGGCAGCGCTTGTGCCTGGATCTGCAGAGCAGCAACCCAAGATGGGCATTTGGAGTTTGAAAGGTTGGGACAGAGAGAGGTGTAGCCTTCTGTGAGCCCTCCTGTGGCATCTTGCTCTGTGACAAGGATGGGCAGCACTGGTCCAGGATCCCATGTAAACATTCAGCTTTAGTTTGAACTGCCTCCTCAGAAGGAAAATCCATCACAACTTGATTTTAGTGGAAACTTGTCTGGTTTTTAAGACAAGAAACTGAAGAAGGAGGGTCACCATGGCCCCTTGTGATGTCTCTGGGCTGCTGGTGCTGACTGCAGCCCTGATATCTTCTGGCACCTTCAGGCAAATGGCAGTGAGGCAATTTTACTTTACTTTTCCAAACACATCTTCCTTATGTTGTTTCTTTTTTTTTTTCCTAAACAGGCGTTTGCTACGCTGAGTTTGGCGTGCGGGTCCCCAAGACCACAGGCTCTGCCTACACTTACAGCTATGTGACGGTGGGGGAGTTTGTGGCGTTCTTCATCGGCTGGAACCTCATCCTGGAGTACCTGATTGGCACGGCCGCGGGGGCCAGTGCCCTCAGCAGCATGTTCGACTCGCTGGCCAACCACACCATCAGCCACTGGATGATCAACAGCGTCGGGACCTTGAACGGACTGGGTGCGTGGTGCTGTGCAGAGCTACCTGCATTAATTAGGGCCTGAAAAGCTATTGGGAGCTCGTCAAAAGTCAGACATGGATATTAGGCTTCATTCATTATTTACCGTCTGTCTGGCTCTGCTACTTTGCCTTCCAAGTCAGGTTCACAGGCAGGATGTAGGGGATGGGATACAGGACACTTAGAGCCCATTTGGGATGAGCTGGAATTTAGAATAAATGCACAGAAACAGTGGGCTACCAGAGGGTAATGACAGCACAGAAACACTTCACCCAGTGCAAACACTCTGCTTGGTCCCGTTGAGGCACACACAGAATTTTGGTAGAGAACACAAGCTGGTGTCTGCAGTACTGCCATGTACAAACTCAGGGCTGCAGGGATCCTGTATGACCAGCTGTTCCAGCAACAGTCCTTGGATCCTTCCAGTAAGCAAACCAGCCAGCTGTCCTCTACCTGTGCCATGAAAACTTCATGGTTGATGGATTTTTAATGAGTACTTGGCAGATACATGTTATGCAAACTGGAACCTGATCATTTGTTTGCTGCTCTCCCAAAACAATGAACAGTGTCTTGAGGCATCAAGATTTACCACCTTAATTAAACAGCTTTAATGGGTGGAGGTGGGGATATCTGGAGACCACCTTTGCAATGAAACCCAGGAGTTCTGCAAAGCTTCAAGGTCTGAAAAAGGAGTTCCTGGAGATGCTGTGGATGGTCAGTAACACACCTCTTTTCTCTCACCTAGGGAAAGGAGAGGAGTCATACCCTGACCTTCTTGCTCTGGTCATTGCTGTCATTGTTACCATCATCGTGGCCATGGGGGTGAAGAACTCGGTGGGGCTGAACAACGTGCTCAATGTCATTAACTTGGCAGTCTGGATCTTCATCATGATTGCTGGTCTCTTCTACATCAAAAGTGACAACTGGTCTGAAGGGCAATTCCTGCCATTTGGATGGCCAGGGGTAAGTCTTGGGCACATAGAGGGACATGCATCACCTGAGTGGTGCCACACACTCAGCTTTGCTCATGGTGTGCACACTCTACTTCCACTGCACTCTCCAAATCCCAACAGTGCTGAACTCGCCAGTGCTTTGGCCAGGGACCTCCAAATCCCAGGACTGCAGGCTTGGATCCAGACCTGCTTACTCCAACAAACCCAAAGAGTAGAGCAATGCTTTGCTTTTGTCTCCTGACGCCTCTTAGCATAAACCCAGAACCATCCCAAAATGGCACTTCTGGAGAGCCAAACTTCATATGAAAGTATCCCCCAGGAGATGCCACTAAGTGCCAGGCCATGGAGCAAAGTGCTGTGGCCATCTGAGACAGGGCACTCCAGAAAGAATGTGGCTCAGCCTCTGTGGAGTGGGGAGATACTTGTGTTGGCAGATTTTCAACAACAATGTTCTCAAGCATTTGTTTTGAGCACTTCATAATGCCACCTGCCAGTACTTATTTTATGGATGTTCTCTCCTAGCTTACTGAGAATTTGGACATATTTGGCTTTTTTAGCTTGCTTGCACTGGTTTTTATCCAAGGATGAACAGAGACTGAAAATATCTCAGTTGGCCTAAACCCAAGATAATTTCTCAGATTTACACTGCTCAACTCCATTGGGGCTTTGTGCAGAAAAATAAGCAAGAAAGTAAAGTAAACCAAGAACCTTGATTATTGAAAGTATCCCAAGCTGACATACATCCCCTGCACCTCCCTTTAGTAAATCAATACTTCTCTGCCAGAGAACAACAGTGAGGAGAAGAGCACTCACTTGATAGCAGAGGTCATATTTGCCTTTGGGTTGTGATTGGCTTTTTATGCCATACAACAGGAGTGAAAAAGAGGAAATAGAAAATACCTGGTTTGCTCCAATCCAACTCAACAAATATCTTGTGGCAAAACCCCATTGTTTTAAAAGATAAGTATCCAAAACACATCAAACCCGACAAGGTAGTCTCATCATTTTCAGCTGGTTGGTTGTCTCACAAGTTGTTTAAAAGTAAATGCATCAAGCACAAGTGTGAGATCCCCAGGAGTGTAGGGGATACTTTAAAAAAGGTAACTACAGATAATCCCTAAAATAGGTAAGTTTTACTGTGTGCCATATCACTAGACAGCTGAGATGACAGAGTTGTGATGGACAGGTGGTACCCAACAAGCTATCTAAATGTAAGCAAGGGTTTCACAACTCCAGGTCAGCTCACTCAGAGCCAGGCAGTCTTTACCCCGCTTCAGTGTTTCTTTCCTATAAATGTCCTCACTAATATTGTATATTTTAAAAAATCACATTAAAAAAATAACTAAACAGTACAAATAATTCCTCATCCAAGTGCTCCAATGTGTGCTCCTAACCTGTCTGCAGCTTCCAAGCAAAACAGAGGTTGTTTGGAGAGCGGCACACATCTGACTGCTGCTGCTCTCTCCTGCTTCCTCTGCTTGTGGATCTTGCTGCCACATGAGACATCTTGCTAAGACAGAACGTGTAAACATGTTCCAAATCCCTACTAATATAAACGGGTTTGGGGGTGGAGGATTGTGAAAGCAAACCTGAAATTTGTTGATTCTTTCCTCTGACGGTGGCAGGATCTCCCAGCAGACAGGGGCACTGCGTGGGCACAAGTTTGTGGTGTACCATGAGCTGCATATGCCTTCAGTGGCTCAGGACACACATGGAAATCTTTTCCCCAGACCAGATCACTGGGCTAGGGGTGCTCCCAGGGTCAATCCCCAGCTCTTTGTGTGCATCCCCTGACATGCCCTGACTCAGCCTTTAGCTCAGACAAGGCAGAACTGGGCTCCTTCATTTTTTGCTCAGCTCCCTCTCCCTGGCTGGGTGCCAGCCTCCCTCCTGGCACCCAGAAGTTTGATCCTCCACGCAGGTGCTCAAAGGGGCTGCGACCTGTTTCTATGCCTTCATTGGCTTCGACATCATTGCTACCACGGGAGAAGAAGCGAAGAACCCCAACACCTCCATCCCCTACGCCATCACAGCCTCACTCGTCACGTGCTTGACAGCTTATGTGTCTGTAAGTACCACCAATACAGGAGAAATGTACAGAAATATGCATTTATACTATTATTTTTTAATATATATGTATAGTGTGAGTCCCTTCTGGGCATCTGCACAGCTCCCCTCCCAAGTCTGAGGTGAGGTGAGGTAAGGTGAGCCAAGGTGCTCGCCTGACCCTCAGGCAGGGTCACTTTCCTTGGTAGGAACAGACATCAGCTTTGTTTCCATGTGCCTCCAGTGCTTGCCAGGGTTCCCCTTGGCCACCGCCTCGTTTGTCCCCAGGCTCCTGTCACCTGAGGAGACCCTCTGCCAGCTACAGGGACATGGTGGCAGACTTTTTTTTAACTCATCCCCACCCACAGCTATTTTTTGCATCCAGGAGTGCAGCAAAGCAGAAGGAGAAGCAGCATTGCAGCATCCTTTCTCCATGTTTCTGGGAAAAGCAGCACTGCCTCTGCTGGAGATATGGGAGAGGGTCTAAATGAGGGGAGAGGTGGGCAGGAATGGCCATGTGAGAGATTCTGCTGCCCTGCACCCCAATAAATGTATGTCTGTACTCAGAGATTTACCCTACAAAGGAACAAAATTGAGTCATGAAGGAGAAAAAAAACATTGTTCTGATCATTTCAAAGAAAGCTTCTCACAAAACCATATTCTTTGACTGAAATGGGATCAGGTTGATTCCCAAAGGAATGCAGTCTGGGTCTGGGGTCTGTCCCATCAGGAGTGCCTGACTCAGGCAGTGCAGTCCCAGCAGTGGAACATGGCCAGTACAATTGTTACTAACCCTGCCAGGCTCACCAGTCTCAGCAGTCACACCAGTCCCACTTGACTCCTGCATCACCACTACAGCAAAGTTCAAGTGTCTCTTTCTTGCCTTTGAATAGCAGAGACCAAATTCCCACAGTTTTCTGGATCAACAACCCCACAGTAAAGCATGTATAGTCCTAACCTCTAGTATTTTACATCCCCTCCACAGGGGACACAGGGATACCACCCCAATCAGACTTGATACCCCTGACAAACAGTCCCTGCACCCTGAGAGTCCCCAGCAGTGACTGGAGCTGCTACTGACACCAGTGCCCTGCTCCTCTCGCCTTCCCCAGGTGAGCATGATCCTCACGCTGATGGTGCCCTACAATGCCATCGACACCGAGTCCCCACTGATGGAAATGTTTGTGGTCCACGGCTTCTACGCAGCCAAATTCATCGTTGCCATCGGGTCTGTGGCTGGACTGACTGTCAGCTTGCTGGGCTCCCTCTTCCCAATGCCAAGAGTCATTTACGCCATGGCTGGTGATGGGCTGCTCTTCAGGTCAGTCGTGCCCATGATGGCATTTATTTTTTGGCCCCTTGGGATCTGGAGGGGAATTGTACCTGGAGAATGGAGGGCTGTCCTGTGCCCCAACACCCCACAGTACAGGGAGCAATGGGCACACACAGACTCAGTGTTTATAGTATGGGCACACACCAATGCAATATCCTGTGAGGAAAATATCTGGAGTGGTCTCCCCAGAAGATTCTCATTTGGTGCTGGTACCCAGATATTCCACTCGTGTAAGGATGAGTGTTTAATTCAAGAGTTACTTGCAAAGGAGAGCTGCTCATACACATAAAATCTGGGCACTTACCTGCGAGTGTCCAAGCACCTATTTCAGAGCTGGTCAGACCTAGGTTTAACTCCAGATCCAACCTCAGCAGTATTGCCAGTTCCCAGCTGCCCAGAGTCCAAGCTCCAAATAGTAGCAAGAGCTAAAGTGGCCCCAGCTCTGGGTCTGTCCCTGCCAGCTGGGGATGGGTTATTGCAACAGGGAACTGCTGTGATGTACAATTTTAACTTTCTGCGACTGTTTCATGCTCCAGGTTTTTGTCCCACGTCAGTTCTTACACGGAAACCCCTGTCGTGGCTTGTATTGTCTCTGGATTCCTTGCAGCACTGCTCTCCTTGCTGGTCAGCCTGCGGGACCTGATAGAAATGATGTCCATCGGCACCCTGCTTGCCTACACACTGGTGTCCGTCTGTGTCCTGCTCCTCCGGTACCAGCCCGAGAGCGACATCGACGGCTTCGTCAAATTCCTCTCCGAGGAGCACACCAAGAAGAAGGAGGGCATCCTGGCTGACTGTGAGAAGGAAGCTTGCTCCCCAGGGAGCGAAGGAGAGGAGTTCTCTGGCCCACCAACCAACACGTGCGGGGCAAAAAATCTGCCATCGCTAGGGGATAACGAGATGCTAATTGGGAAATCTGATAAATCCGCCTACAACGTGAATCACCCCAATTACGGCACGGTTGACATGACCACAGGGATAGAGGCAGATGAGTCTGAGAACATCTATCTCATCAAGCTGAAGAAGCTGATTGGCCCTCGATACTACACAATGCGGATCCACCTGGGGCTGCCAGGGAAAATGGACCGCCCGACGGCGGCCACTGGCCACACGGTCACCACCTGTGTGCTCCTGCTCTTCGTCCTCATGTTCATCTTCTGCTCCTTCATCATTTTCGGGGCAGAATACATCTCTGAGCAGAGCTGGTGGGCTGTGCTCCTGGTGGTGCTGATGGTCCTGCTCATTGCTGTGCTGGTGTTTGTGATCTTGCAGCAACCAGAAAACCCCAAGAAGTTGCCCTACATGGCACCATGTCTGCCCTTCGTCCCTGCCTTCGCTATGCTGGTGAATATCTATCTCATGCTGAAGCTCTCCACAGTCACATGGATCCGATTTGCTGTCTGGTGTTTTGTGGGTGAGTCTCAGATTCATTTATTTTAATTTTTCAACTGACACTTTTTTGAAAGCCTGTTAATAATAACAGCTTCCCTAATTAGAGTGCTTGGGCTGATGCTTCTTCAGCTGGGACATGCCCTGTCCTTTTCATCTGCCCCTTGTAATCCTGAAGTTCTTAGAGACCTCATTTTATCAAGCCCCTGAACCACACCTAAATGGAAAATTACACCTCCAGGAAATGTCATTTTGATGGAAGCAAACTGCTCCATGCAAAGGTGACTATTTTGGTGGCTTTTTTGATGCAAAGTAGGCGGGTTCTGGAAATTGCCTTGCAGGCAGGTTTTGTACAGAAATCAGCCTGCTTTCTTGCTATGTCACCCACTTAAGCTGTTCAGCAGCCCACACCAGTATCTCAGCACTGTGTTTCCAAAGCCCAGAGCTGTCCAACCCCAACAGTCCTGGGAAAGATAGAACCAAGGGATCTGGAAAAAGTATCTCCTTTTCTTCATCCAAGTTCTTAACTTTGGGGCAGGGGCATCTTAGGACTCACAGGCTCTGTTATGAACCCTTTTATTTCCAAGTTTAGTCTCTCTGACACATAGCCAGGAGTCCAGCATAACCACAGTTTCCCTTGATTTACATTGCAACCCACTCACTCCACAAACCCAAGAGAAATAGGCAGCTCTCATAGCTCCTCCATGCTGAGCCATTGAGCAGGAGCTGCCACCTGCACTTTTGGGGCTGGATCAGACATACTCAGTGCTTTTTTTGGCCCTTGAAGGCAATAGGTGAAGCTGCAAATCCAGGGAAAGCCCTTTTACCTGGAAGCAAAGATGACTCCAAAGCATCAGTTTAATCTGCTGTGATTAAGTACTTTCCCCTGTGGGTACATTTAATACCTCTTCAGCTGCCAGGAATGGCAGAGACTCAATTAAGCCACTGCATTAGGTGTGATGTGCTCTACCAGTCTGTTGGGGGAGGCACAGCCCATTGGTTTTTCTGGCAGAGATGTGGGGTCCTGATTTAACCTCAAAAACAGTCCCCTCTGTGCTCAGTTCACAGCATGTGAAGTCAGGTTTCTCTGTGCACATCTGTGGTGTAGGTTAATCCCAGGATCAACTGGAAGTGACCTCTGGATAGATTTGCTGCCGGGTAAAGCATTGGTGCAGGAAGGTGAGATCAGGTAGCTGGAGTCCAACCCTCTCCCTCTTACCCATCACAGGTCTGCTCATCTACTTTGGCTATGGGATGTGGAACAGCACCCTGGAGATCAGCGCCCGGGAGGAGGCCCTGCACCAGAGCACCTACCAGCGCTACGACGTGGACGTCGACCCCTTCTCCGTGGACGACAGCTTCTCCTTTGCCCCCGAGGGCGAGAGCTACCCAGGCTGGGGTCCTCCTGAGGACAAGGGCTTCTCGTACCAGCAAATGGCAGACGACAAGGAGAGCCATCGGACAAGTAGCAGGTCGAAAAGCAAAGGCAGGCACAAACCGCCGTCGGAGGCTCTCATTGCCAACGA
Source organism: Myrmophylax atrothorax (assembly GCA_026770055.1). Lineage (NCBI taxonomy): Eukaryota > Metazoa > Chordata > Aves > Passeriformes > Thamnophilidae > Myrmophylax > Myrmophylax atrothorax. The sequence goes on from JAOXXN010000137.1 coordinate 21,904,543, forward strand.
CGAGTTGGACTACTCGCCCGAGTAGCGGGATGGGCAGCGGGGCGCCGCGCCCCCCAGACCATGAGGAAGGGTCCCCGTGGCTCCCCCATCCTCTCCCATCCTCCCTGGGTCCTCCACCACCGCCCTGCTCACCTCTGGTCCTCGGGGCATGCTCTGTGACTGCTGTTGATCCCGAACCAAAATCACTTGTGGCCCAATCCAGCTCCACCTGGGTCTCACTCTGGTGAACACTGGCTGATCCCCCAGCACCAGCTGATCTCCCGACACCAGCTGCACCAGTGGAGGCAGTGGAGCGGGAGATGTGCCAAACTGGAAGGGCGTTTAGAGGTGGAAGGAGTCACATGAGGGGACGAGACAAGTTGTCCTCTGGGAATGTCCACCCAATGGCCGCAGCCATGGGATTCCATTCTTACATTTTTGGTACCTTCTTGGCATGTGAATTTTTTTCCTTTGAACCATCTGAAGTGACAGCTGAGACAGAGGCACAGACAGGTGGGTAGGTACAAAAGGGAGATGGACCAGTTCTTTCCAAGGAGTAGCTCAGAGGTGGATGGTTGTTTCCATCACAGTGTATCCATGGCCCATTCTGGTGTGAAGGCACTTAGTGTATGCAGCAGTGCTACCCCGGAGTCCAACCCCACACCCTGAACCCAAGCTCCCCAAATACTGTGATTCAAAATTAATCCATGTCTTAGTCCAACCTTGAAGTCCCAGCACAGCCCAACATCCCAAATCTGCAGTTGGGAGTCTGGTCCCATTTGGGGTCACAGTGAGGACTGTGACCCACTCTTGGCTCAACCCACCTTGTATGAATGACGAACAAGGACCACATGCTGTTCCTCTGAGCGTCACCTGTCTGAGGCTGAGCGCTGCTTCCACCACATTTTGTATTTTACAAAAATGACTGTGCCATCACTGCCTCCCACCGCGCTGGGCACACCAGTGCTCTCTCTGGCCTCAGTGCTTCAGGGATGCATCCATGCCCTCACAAAACAGCAGTGTCCCTGGGTCAGCCACGCCTTGACAGGGCTGGGCCACATGTGGCAAGCAGAGAGGACTTGGCAGCTGAAATCTGTCTCCCTCCTGCCATCTCCACCTTGTACCATTCCCTCTGTTTCTGATCTTGGCTTGGTGGGTGCTGTATGAAAAACACTAAATGCTGCTTGTTCTGTAAGTGTCTGTATGTCAGTCTGAAACCAAACTGAGCTGGTGGCTTGCAGGGCAGAAGCTGTTGGCAGGTGGATGTTAAACCCCCCAAACATGGCCATATACCCCAGCAGTGCCATCAGATTCCCTGCTGGCAGTGTCCCCACAGAACCATTGGCAGTGACGGAGTTTGGTCAGTGATTAGCAGCAGGTCCAGTTCTGGAACCCATCATGCTTAGTGTAAAACACTGTGATGGAGAAACGTCTTTTTGAATAAATAATAACCAGAAAAGCACCCCATCAACAGCAACACCCATCCTTGTCCTGGCTGCTGAAGGCCGCAGATTAATCCATCCCTAGTACCTGGTGCTGCCGTTGCAATCCCAGGGGACAATTTAACATCAGCAGGGATGGAATTTCCAACATGGAAATATCCTCATGGATACTGACAACCATTAACACTTTGGTTCACTGAAGGAGGCTCAGCCCCCCAAAACACTTGCCTGGCACCCCCTATGGGTAAGTGGACTGTGGGGTGCAGAGGATGCCTGGACGTGTGCCCACCCCCATTGCTCCCAGGGCTCAAGGGCTCAATGGAGAGGCTCTGCCTGGGGACATAGAAGTTTCCCTGCTGTTCCTGTCCCAAACAGTGACAAACTACAGTCCTTTTCCCAGTGGAGAAGGGCATCCAGTTCTTCAGATCTTAACCTGGAGTGCTCTAGGCAAACCAAGGGAAGTTTGTCCTCTGTGGGGGCTTCAAGGTGGAAGCGAGGATTTGGCTAAAGGACCTGTAAGCTTTGCTCTGGCATCACCTCCTGCTGCCCACCCCTACCGCGCTTCCACAGCACAAATCCCAAGTGTGTCCCACCGAAAAGCTGTTTGCAATGTGGACACCACTCATGGGCCAGCTGAGGAAACCTTCCCAGCAGTGCTGAGCTCCTCTTGGAACAGTCACTGCTCACCCACACTTGGCTGCTCTCCTCCTCAATGCCTTAGAAGTTCCCAAGAGAGATGGCACCTTGCAGGTCTGGCTTTACGTTTTCAGGGAGAAAGACTGATGATATTTTCCTACCAGCTCTTGAACTATACCATATGCAAGGTAGTCCTTTGTGTCCTGCTTCCGCACAATATTTAGGCACCTGCCAAGCCACAAACTCAAGCCCAAGTACCCTGCTAAATCACAGCCCGTTATTCTTCTCGCAGCCTTAATCTCTTGCTACAGAGCAGTTACCAGTACCAGTGTCCGTCGTCACGTCTGCTCTAGTTGTGCCGTATAATTTGGTGGGGGCTTGATCCCTTGCTCTTTGGTGTCTGTAGGAACCTCTCCATTGGATCCAAGCATTGAGTGAAGCCCTTTGGTTGCTCTTACTCCCATTCACCCATCTTCTTTCCCCTTCCTGAGGAAGTGCTGGGGCAGGATGGCTGTGCCACACCCGGGACCACCAGGAAACAGCATTTGATGGCGTGGTGCTGTCTGGTGCAGATGGATGGGCTGCCCTAAGCCCTCACTGTGTCAGAGGTGGGAGCTGTACCCTCTTCCTGAGCCCACCACATCCCACCCAATGGAGGTGTTTAAGGAGGAGGTGGCCAAGCCACAGGCTGGGTTGTGCCTGGGTTTGCCAGTGGCCAAGGGCTGGTTCACAGCAGGATCCCTGCCCTCTGCTCCAGGTGGCAGTTCCTGGGAGACATACGGGTTCTGCCTCTGTTTAGGAGCTTGTGTGCTGCCTCTTGTAGTATCACTGGGGCCTTCAGTGGCACGAGCAAAAGCTGCAAAGGTGAAAGGCCCGGGAGTGACCATTGCCTCTGGGCACTGCTGGCTCCAGGGATGGTCTTGGACATTGGGAAGATATGTATGTGCTTGTGTTGCTGTAACCCCAAATCCAGCCTTTCCCCCTGGCTACCCTGAGTGAGGTTCTCACATCCCTGACCATTGGGAGGATACAGGCAGAGTGGTACCATCCCGCTCCCACCACCGGTGAGAGGCACACAGCACCTCCATGCCTGACCCCCTCATTGGGGCCCACGCCCTGAGGGGCCCAATGCATGGTACAGATGGAGCATAAATACCTCAAACCTTCCAGACCAACTCTGTAAGATCTCAGCCCCTCCACAAATTCACTTTTCCCCATCACAACCCCTCAGTCCAAGGCCCAGCACGCCGGCATCCTCCACATGGCAGTAAAATCACACCCCAAACAACATGGGATGTTGTAAATCCAGCTTGTAAATGACCTCCACTTCATTTTGTTTGGTCTTTTTGATGTATATCTTGATTTTTTTTTTTGCAGGTGGTACTTTCTGGTGTAACAATTCTCTGCAGTTCTGGTATGAAGTTGGTGTATTTGTTAAAAGCAGTTTGTTCTATCCATTTTTACTTTTTTTGTGGTTTCCAGAAGCCCATTGGTGCATTGTACAATGGGATCTTGTAGTGTGTCATGAGAAAGAAAAATATGCAGATATGTTATGGAGTGATTTTTATTTTCAAATGATTGTGTTGTTGACAACTATACATATAATACATATATATAAACAAGATACTAAGAAAAAAAATCTAAATTTACCAAAATCTGTATATTTTAATAAATGCATAAAGCTTTATTGTGTGCCTTTACATTCAAAAATCAAAGAGGAACTAAGGGATTTGTAAAGAGAGCCAGAGACAAATGTGTCTTAGTATCAGTTTCCATAGTAATGTAAATCTTTTAAATGAAAGACTAAACCAAAAAATAATAAAAGAAAATTTCCCATGTAAATTTTGTTAAGCCAATCAGTACCTGAAAGTCTGATACTTTTTCAGTGCTAAATTGAAGGTAGAGATGAGCAAAGTCTTGCCTTAAGTGCTTCAAAATTTCCATTGTACAAAATCCACTTCAGTGAGCTGACTTTGGTATTTACTGGCACTCTTGTGAAAGAAAATGGTTATCCATTTGCACAATAAAAAAAAAAAAAGAAAGAAAAAGCCTAAAGCCAATGACCACAGGTTGCCTATTGCAGTGTGAAGACCCCAGGAACACCAATGTCTTACCATCTGCTTGTTGGCATCCGCCTTTCCCTGGAGGAACTGCCGGGTCACAGCACCATCCCCTCCCCACAGGAGCTCTGGGGCTGTGGGGGAGCATCTCTTGTAAGGACACAGCTGCCTGTCCCTTTTGGGGTGCTCAGGGTTACAGTATCCCCCATGGGTTCCCTCCTTCTGTCCCTGACATCTGGGGAGTGGGGAGGCTGCCAGGTGCACTCCCTGCCATGGAGATGGGATCACCAGCTCCAACTGGTCCTGATGGAGCTGGGGAGAGCCGTGTTGGGCATCAGGGACCACCACCTCCCCACCAGGGAGACCAACACTGCTCATACCCACTACTCCACAGCTAGTCCAGTCAGGACAATTACACCTGACCTTATTTTGAGGCTTGGAGTCAGCAAGTAAGCACCAGAAGTCTTCAAGAGCCAACAGTGCCATGGTCAGCCTCGCCCACAAGAGCCCACAGGAGAGTGGGGTGTTCTGGGAGAGCACAAAGCAGGTATTTCGGCTTTGATCTTTTAAAACTAGAAAAGTTTAACATTCCTTGTGCTTCCTCTGAACATTTCCCCTCTGCAGTGCCAGCACTAATACCCTGTCACATTCTTGACCCCATCTCCTCATACCCCACAGCTGCAGACATATGTTTTCTCCATAGCTGCTGCGGGGTTGTTTTGTTTAGTTTGGGGTTTTATTTTATTCCCTGAAATAAAACTTCTTCCTTCCTCTGAGCAGCTCACCAAGGGCTTTTTAAGGGTTGCATTTGGGGCCTAATACTGGTAACTTGTGACCATGGGAAGAGCAAGCAGAGCCCCATCACCATCCCCTGCCAAGGGTCCCCAGCTGCACATGCCTGAAGATCACAGAATCACAGAATGAGTAAGGTTGGAAGGGACAAGCTACAGCCTAAGGAAGTGGACAGGAAAAAAGCCCTAAGTGCTGCCTGGCAGGGCTCGTTCCCCATCGGGTCATGCACCTGCAGCAGCACCGACACCTTCCAAAACCCGTTCTTGGACGTCTGGCACAGTGTTCCTGTGCTTCCACCCCGCCCAGTTTGCTCCAGGGCTGTTTGCAGGGCCACATTCCAGCGGTTTTTTTCTCCGAGGTCTCCCACACCACTGTCAGTCCCGGGGTTAAACCCCAGGGCTAAACCCTTGGACACAATCCACAATTCCCGGGCAGCCTGCACAAGCTGGCACGTCTGTGTGCCGCCCCTTCGCCCGTGGCACCCGCACATCAATGGCAGCACTGACAGTGCCCGGCGCGTACAACAACTGCCTGTGCCCTGCCTGTGATGTCATGGGCACAAGTGTCCTGCCACCGGCCCCTGCCCGCCCTGGGGACATTGTACAGCATGGCAGCGAGGCGCAGCTCACACAACAGAGACGCCTTCAAGGCTGCTCAGGGGTTACAGGCAAATGTTCGGGCTGCTGCCCATCTCTGGTCCAGGCAGGCAAAGGGGCGCTGATGGATCACAATCAGCCTCCCTTTGGCTCCTTTTAAATGCTCCAGTTCAGCTTCCCACAGGGAGGAGGGCAGGGGTGGGAGCTGCAACATCCTCGCCCATGGCTGTGTTGCTCAGTTTGGCTTCTCCAGCTGAAGCAGACCAAAGTGAAAGGACAGTCCCAAATCACAAAGCTTGATTTGCAGCCTTGTTTTCAAATTATTCTTCATCATTCAAATCTGGTTGATCAGACCCTTCTCCTCCCCTCACCTCTCCCCTAGGGGCTCTCCCCTTGCCCATCCCTGAACAGCAGCTATTCCTTGTTTCCTTCTGGCTTACACAAATTATTTGAACTGAGTTAACATCTCTGGGAACAGATGGGATTTTGTATCAACATAATTAAATTGCTACAGCCTCTAGTAAGGACAGAGTCAGATCTTGATCTTACACAGTTTTAATCAGAGCAATGACCCCAGATCAGATTTTTATTTTAGTTGAGAGCACTTCCAGCAACACAAGGTCTCAACTTGGAAGTGCTGGGGGTGCATCTCCACCACGTCAGTGGGTTTCTAAGTCTACCCAATATAAAGAATACCACAAGTGGATACTACTGGTACAAGTTGCTACTGGGAATATTGCAAGAACAAATGGATAACATAATGGGTAGTCCTATGAAGGAAGATTACTCATATTTTAAACATTCCCCACTTAATGCCACAGCAGAGCAGAATTTTTCATCATGAACTTATATAAAAAAAATTAATCTTCAAAACCATTGGGAAACTCCTGTCATGGAAAAACTAGCTATGGAAACACACAGGAAGGAAGGAAAAAAAATGAAGTCAGAGGTTGCAGGTACTCTGTTATTTATTGTACAGTATTTCACTGAAAGTACAAAGGCATCATCAGTACTCACCAGAATTGTATTGTAACAGGTACATTATACTGCATGTTAAAATGTGCTGCTTTAACAAGGCAAGACAGAACACAAACTTAGAGAAGAATGTGAGGAGTTTAAAAAAATGTAAAAATACATTTTTAGTAACTGATCTGTACAAAAGAACAAAAAAGAAACTAAACCAGAAGGCGGGGATTAGAGCCCCCAAAGTCATTTATAACTATTTTAAAAGGCACTGTTATCTACCGTGTCATTAGGACCTCTGGGTTCAGTTTCCTTCATACTGATGACTGTGGGGGTGGGGGAAATACTGTTACTAAAATGATGAAACTCATACAAAAGTATTTACAGAGAAAGGCAGAAAAGTCCCCTCCTCTTGTTCCAAAAGAGAAACATTCGCCCGGTGGGAGAGGACAGCCTTCCTCCCTATCCTCTCTCCCCAACTGTGCCAGAGCCGAGACCTTGAGCAGGGGAAAGCAAACAGTGAGGTGGGGGGAGAAGCTGTCAGAGTCCTTCTAACAATGGGAAACTGTCTCTCTCATTTCTGTTTTATTGCTTTTAACTCTCCTATAATCAGGGGAGCTAGAAGATAAACTAAAAACCATAAACCCCACATTACAACCCCAAACCATCTGAGTCATCCTGGCTACAGGAAGATGGGGCAGGTGGTGGGGACAAACCAGGGAGGACGAAGAGGTAGGGCTGGCTGGAGCTGTCTTTCTAAAGAATGGGGGAAACAGATGGGGGGGAATAATGCTTCAAACTACCAGACATTTGTGCTGCTTTTCTACACCTCCCCCTGGGAGCCTGACAGCCATGTGTGTCAGTAGAAGCAAACCCAGGGCACACACACCCACCAGCCAAAGCATCCGACGGCAGCCGTGGGGCGTCCCCGGGGCGGTTACACGTGAGCGCTCTTGGCGTGGGTTGGGGAGCTGGACCCCGAGCCGTAGTAGAAGCGGTTCTCACCGAACGTCTGCGCATCTCCCGAGCAGCACACGATGACACAGCCACCGAAGAGGCAGAGGGCAGAGCCAATCCAGCCTGTGTACAGGGAGTAGCCGAAGCTCATGATGGTGGTCTCGCGGTGGGCGCACACGGGGAACCAGATCGTCGCGACGACTCCGCACATGGCTGGGGAGAGAGGAGGAGGAGAGGGTTGGGGTTCCAAACCAGAGGGGTCTCCAGCATGCGACCCCACCACGGGACATAAAGCACACCAAAGAGGAAGGAAGGCTGCACAGGACAGGAGACAGAGAGGAAGCCCATCCCTCCAAGTGATCTAGCAGGAGGCAACACAGGAGCCTCATCAGAGAGAGAACAGCCATCTCTCTCAGAGATGAACAAGAAGGAAACAAACAACAGGGAAAAACAATTGCTGCCTGACACAACCTGATATGTTTATGAGGAGGGAAATAGGTTTGTCTCCTAGATTATCTTTAACTGGGAAAGATGAGAGTCATCATGAAACTGATGCTCTGGAGAGCTGCAGAATTAGGAATATATTAAATATGAAGCGAGAGCATGAATGCATTAGTGAGAGAGTAAAATCAATGGCCCAGAATCACCTGGTTCACATGCTGTGTCCTCAGCCCATGTCAATCCACACTGTTGCAGTGTCTCTACTGAGTGGTCACATAAACTTCACCAAAATATCCAAGCACTCAGCAAGACAGAGTAGGGTCTTATAAAATATGAGCAGAAAATGGACAGAGGAAGAATAAGATGCAGTTCAGCATTGTCAGGATTTTTTTTATTGAGAAGGAAATGTCTCACAACTCTGGAAACCAGATTTTGCTTCCCTATGGAAAATTTTATCAAGTGATGGGGACAAATCTGGCAAGGCTCTCCAGAAACTTTCTGAATTGAACAGAAATGGGACATGGAGGGTCTGCAGAAGGGAAAGCAGGACTCTACCTAGAGTCTACAGAGGGTCAGAAAATGACTGCAGGCTTCACATTTTACTTGAAATTCCATAGGTTTTTTCCACAAAATGCAGGAAGGCTGCTGCAGTGGTGCTGTGAGGTGACATGTGAGGGAGACAGTCCCCACAGAGTCCCCACATTCACTGAGGGCAACGGGAGTTGATGGTGTTAATCACCTCCCAGGAGCAGGTCCTAAAACAATACTCCTTGATGGCCTGTACATCTGAGAAGAATTAATGTGTCAATATTTACTTGCCTCCGGGACAAGCTGTGCAGGACTCCATCCTTGTGGCTATCAGAGAATCAGAGCAAAACAATAACAGGACGGTGGCAGCCTTACAGATTTCCACTGACCGTGTTAAAAGGTATCTGGAGGCAGTGTCAGAAAGTTAAGGTTGCAAGAGGGAAAAAGAAAGGGGTGAGATTAAAAATAAAATTGTTTAGTTAAAGCAGAGAACAAACCGTAGCTCCTGGCCAGTACAGCAGAAAACCCATCCCCAAAGCTGCAGTTATTGTGAGAGAAAATATTTTCTTATGGAAAAGAGAAGAACATTTGAAGGATGCTAATAAAGCCAGTAATAATTTTGGGCCTCCTCAAAGCAAGGGCCCCGCAGCTTCGGAAGGAATTTTGGAGAAGGCAGGGAGGGGAAAGAGTATTTCTCCTGCGTATGGAGCAGCCCTGCAAACAGCTCATGAGCTCCCAGTGCTTTAAAACAAAAATGGATCACTTGGAAATCCACAAAGCATTCTAATGGGCTCTGGAAACAAAGCTGCTTTGTTGTCCAAAAAAATACAATCATCTTTTCTTTTTCTGTCAGCAGTAAATATATATATATATGTATGTCTATAGACTATGAGAGCCTTATCTATCCAGACCCTCCCCCACAGCCCAGGAGCAAGGAAAACACTTGCACTGGGGTGAGAGGAGCTCTCAGGGATGCTCACACAATGGCATCTCTTGTGCGTGTGGCTCCACTACATGTAAAACCACCTTATTTTAGTGCTGACAATACCACAAAGCTGTGAAACACAAGCCAAGGACTTTGCATGGGTTCGTTTGACCTCTCTGTCCTCGGAGGGCACCAGCTGCCGTCAGTCACCAGTGACCCCACTGCTGAGCAAGAGGAATGCCCTGGAACAGGACTGGGTTTCGTCGCTCTGCACAGATGAGACTGGGCTGTAAATCCTCAGAGGAGATGGGGAAAGGATAGTCAGCAATTGCAACACCTCTCAGTGGACTCAAATTTTGCTCTAGTTGTATCAGAGGGAAAGGCTGAAAAAAAGGTGATTTGACAAGAAACCCAAGGAGATCGGAAGAGGTATTTTAGGGCAAGTTGTAAGTCCTAAAACAGTTCTAAAAAGGAGTGGATAGAAGTTATTATCCCTTCTCTTGTGCTAATGCTGAGAGACCCTTTGCCTCTCTCTAAATAAGAAAGTCTTCAGGCAGTAGAGCTGCTGTAGCAAATATAGCCTAGGAGCAAAGTAAGTCTTCAGCAAACAGAAGGAATATTTTCTGTTAGACAACCAGGTTAGTTGGAAAACCGGGTATGTTTTGCAGCACACACAACAGGAGCAGGCACTGCCTCTACCTAAAACATCCTCTCAGCACTGCATGGCATGAATGTCCTTGCTCCATCAGATTGTTGTGAATCCACAGGGATACATCCCAGCTCCCAGAGTTTCGAAGTCCTTTTTGACTGTGGATTTGCAGGAGCTCGATCTTTTGAGCTCAAACTCTTAATACTCCAGAGGAGTTTTTGAGTCAGATGGAAGTGCACAGAACAAGAAGCACAGGAGGTGTTTGGGGAGCTGGGGGAGAGGGAGCAAGATTACTTTAGCTCAAGGGACAACAAGTCCCTGCCAAATTCCTTAACAGTAAGTTAAAGGCTTTCTGCAGAAGAAAGAATACTCTCTTTCACAGCTAAATTTAACTATTCTAAGTTGCTGACTCAAAGTTACATGGATTTCTCTTTCAAAGCATTTGGTTGAAATAATAGATATCCATAATCTTTTATTCTATGTTCAAGGCAATCTTTTTCTCTTGTTATCTATGGTTTTACAAGTGAATCTCATGCAGTACCCAGAAAAACTCATCAACATCCTTTATTTAGTACACAATATCTGATAGGTCATTTTGTAGTAACAATTCCCACTAACTAACATGTATTTCATCTCTGTTTTGCAGTGTCTCAGTCCCTCTCCTCCATTAGGAAATTGTCCACTTGGTTACCAGCAAGGGGTCCCCCAAATCAGTATCAACAACACAGGCTGGGCCAGGGTTTTTCCATCAACACCAATGGATGAAATGTTTTCATACCAGCTCAGAGCAAACCTCTGCTGACGGTTGTTTTCGACAATAAATCAATGCTCTCAGTCAGATAGGATCAAGCAGAGCCATAAACACATCAGCAGCAGGATAGGAGGGCGTGCACACAGGTTGCACTCTGCAGCCTGAGATTATCAGTGGACAGAAAAATCAATGGAATATCTGAGGCCATTGTTTTCCTGGCAAGTTTTCAACTTCTTACATATATGATGTTTTTTGGCTCTATGCTGTGTTTCAATCCATTTTCCCTTCTAATAAATGTCAGTGACAAACTGCCATCCCTTCCCCAAGCAAATGAAGTTTGCCATGGGGCCAGGCCCCCTGATTGCACCCCCACTCCCTATTTCTGCTGTGTTAAGGAGTGTTTTGGGGGTTGTTTTCTTTTAACTAGAGCTCTGGGAGCTGGTCTACCCTAAGAGGAAGCCTGTGAGGTCCTGGAAACTGCAAGTGAGAGTTCAGTGGCCAGGGGGAAATAAGAACAGTCCAGGGCATGTTACTATTAGAATATAATGGATTTTAAGTCAATCTCGTATCTTTCAAGGCCTGGTCCGTGTTTGTTGAATGGTAACACCTCATTTTGCAAGTAACAGACCATTCATCAAGTGAAACAATGTCAAAGTCCAAAGCTCTGTACATTACTCTTCTTCCAATGGGACTGTCTTGTTGATCAGCCTGGAAAAATTTGAGCTTTATAGGTGGGTTGGTTTGTTTTCACTTAAAAAATAATAATAAAAAACCCCACACAATAAAACCTCAACTAAAGAGCAAAGGATTTTATTATTCTTCATTAGTGAGTATTATTGTAATTGTGACTGAAACATTGTGATCAGACTCTGGTCCCAGCCCAGATCATTCAGGACATCAGTGACATAAGCAAATAATTTCACCTGTAGGTACTTCAAAACTTACAGGGGTAAAAATCAGTAAGATTGGGTCCTAATCTGATCCAAAGAGCAATCATCTGACAATGTCTCTGGAATATAAATGTGAGAGATGTGATCTCCCACATTTCCTTTCCTCACAGCATCTACCCAGTGGGAAAACCATGTTCTGAGGCAGAGGGGAGCCTGGCTTATGGAGCACCACAACTCTCTGTGGTCTCCTCCCATCTATTCTCCTGCCTGGTGTCCCACCACAGTAAAACCAGGATGGGGAAGTGGCACAGCAGACCCCAAATCCCTCCAGACCCCGGTGTGACACAGCAGCTTGTGGGGCTTCACTTGTTCTAGTGCAGCATTAACCAGTACTGCAATTTGCCACATGTGTGCTGGTCCTGCCGTGCCCTTGACCTTTGGGATTTTTAGGGACAACCCTCCTGCCTCCACTCCTCCAGAACTGAAGTTTCATTCACAAGCAGAAAAAAAACTTTTTCTTTCACTTTGCTGAGACTAAATACGTGACAGGGAAGAAAATCACATTCCAACAGCTTTCTAATGTGGCTCTTTATGATTAGGATGTTCTAAACAGGCCCTATGAAGTTGCTTTTAGGACTTCCAGCCATGACAATGTGCCCTTAAACCCTACAGGTACCAACAGGGCCCCTTAGACTCAATCCCTTAGATTTGGGATGTATGGACTCATACTAATCACAAGGCACCAGAGGAGGAATCACTTGCATGGAAGGAGCACCCAGAGGACAGCCCTTCTGAGTGTGCAGCTACATGCAGTGCCCACTTGAAAAAAAATAAGGAGAAGAAGAAGAAAGAAGATGGGCATGACGTCAGTGCTGGCTGCCAGCAACCAGCAGAGCCACACAAAGAGGCCACTTTCCCTCCCCCCTCCTCCTCTACCACACAGACGGGTGAAAACAAGGCACCACAGCCTGTTGCTGAGATGACGAGGCTTCAAGAACATGCAGGTGTTGCATGGGGGACAATGAGCTCCACAGTCTGTGCTGCTCAAAACAATCTCCTCCACAAGCACTGAGGACGGGAAGAAATTCCCAAGGGAACTTGGAGGCCAAGGACTAGGCCAGCCAGAGGGGGTTGGGAGGCACAGGGGACATGCCATCCCTCTTCCCATGCATGTGCCATCCCTCTTCCCATGCATGTGCCTTCCCTCTTCCCATGTCTGTGCCTTCCCTCTTCCCATGTCTGTGCCTTCCCTCTTCCTGTGTCTGTGCCACCTCTGTGCTCCTTCCCCTATTGTTGCCACAGGACCAGCCCCACCTCAGCAGGAGCTTCCCTTTCCACATGCCTCCATTTATTTTACCCCACTGCATTTGCAATCCCTGGGAAAATTTGGAAGTTACCCATTGCCTGTAAGCAGCTTGGAAGTCTAGACCTTTTTCCAAAAAATAGCATGGCTTCCACAGTGAAACAGCAAAACCAGCTCCTTCAGGCTGTGCCCAAGGACTCCAGAAGACAAAGGCAGTGGGATTCACAGCCCTGCTCACCCTGTTTCACTCCCTGCCTCCTGTCTTTGTCCTCCCACTCCTGTCCACGCCTTTTGTCCACCTCACAGACTGCAGGGATGATGGAGAACTCCAGGATCAGTTCAAGCCTGGACAAACATCCTTCCAAGTGAACACACTCATCCAGCCCACACCGTGCCTTCCTGGAGCAGGGGAAGAGCTCCAGCTCCCCACACACAGCAGGTGCCTTACCCAGGAGGATGATGAGGATCCCTCCCAGCTGGGACCGCCGGTACTTGGCTGCTCCAGGCTCGTGGCCCATCCGGATGCAGGGCAAGACCGTTATCAGCAGGAATATAGCGGGAAGACCCAGGACAGAGGCGGCGATCATCAGTGCTCGACATGCTTGGACGTACCCTGTTGGCAAGGCAAGAAGATTATGATTATTTGGCACAAGAGAAGGAGACCTTTGGACAAAGGCTTCTGTTTGATTAGATCCCTAGACTTGAATGGAGCGTGGGAGAGGGGTTCATCCCTTGTGTAAACATTAAATCCACACCAGGCATAAGGCAGCGAGGCTGCAGTGCAGTGGGCAGTGCATGAACATGGGATGTGCAGGCTCAGAACTTTCCAACAAACAAATAGCACTGCCTGGAAAACACAAGCTTTTCCCATAAAGAGAAAATCACGGAGCTGGAAAATACAGGAAGGGAAAGTAGGAGAAATGGCTAGGAAGGAGTTTTCCTATATCTTTTTGTAGCAAGAGCTTTGATTAAATAACAAGAATTTAAAGTAAAGGAATCTACCATCATTCAGAGGGCTGAATAGCAGAAGACCCACACATACTGAAACACAGGTCCATGGGATACTATGAGGAGCTTCCCCAAGGTGCTGAGCACTGCTGACCTGGGAGGAGGAGGAGGGACATTCCTCCAGGCTGCACCTCAGGAGCTCGGACTGGCTGTGGGGTCTCAGGGGAGATCTATGGCTCGAGATGGCTGCTGGCACAGCCCTTCCTTAGGGAGAAGAGGTGACTACACTTGGCAGAGCTGCCTGAGTTTCCATAACCAAGGAGTGCATTATTCCTCTGGGTCCCTATGGACATCACAGGATTCCCTGGTGTTTCAGCAGCTACCACTCCTCTCCTGCCTGTCCCTGTGCACAAGGTAGCAAGAAACAACAGGGATCAGGGGCAGTGGGTGTGCTGGGCAGGACCATGACATTTCTGGCATTCCAGGAGAGTCCATGTATCACAATATGTGGGTTTTAAAATATTTATGTATAGAATGTATATATAAATGTTGTGTATTTTATATACAATGTGTGTATACGACATAAAAAGTTATATAAATAAAAAGAACCAGTGTCAGATTGCCCCAGTGCCTGGTGACCTCTCCCAGCTCCCAAGACAGTCTCAGTACAGTCAGGGTGCTGGCCCTCTGTAACCTCTTAATAACAAAACAAAGCTGCCAGACACAGACACGGGGTTTTGCAATGCCTCAAACAACACCAGCAAACAGGGACCTCAAGCACATCCTGCTGACACACAGGTATGACACCAGAAATGAGGATTTACTGTTCCTGGAAAAGCAGACTCTCTGCACATTGAATATTTTTTTGATTTTTTTTTCAAGAGGAAACTTAACAAAAAATGTTACCTGATGAGCAATGGCAGTGCCCAGTGTGGTTTCTGTGCAATTGATCCCAATTAAATTAGAACACAAATAATTTATTTTAAAGACTAGACTAACTAAAACTCTTGGGCACACCAGGAAAAACTTCCTTCTCATGGCAAGCAGTGGGTATCAAACAGGATACAAGCAGTGTTAGTTTGTGTTTTGTTTCTACTGGAGGGAAGCCTTGCTCTCTTGCTGCTGGAAGACACATTTATCTATTTATTAAGTTACATTCAATAATGGGGTTTTGGGGACAAACCCTTCCTCTGTCTTCTGAGCTGAATCAGATTTAACAACAGGAGCAATAAGGAAAGCAAGTCCTCTAAAATAAAAGTATACACACAGAGAGAAAGGGAGAATAGGAGTGAGTCCGAGAGACTCTCAATATTGCTGAGCAATGTGTGACACAGACCAACAGAGAGAAAGCCAAAAATAAACTTTTTCACCTCTGGCAAAATAATTTTCACATCGGTTTCAACATGTAAATAAGGAAACATGAAAGGAAACTACAAGGAATTGTTATTTCTACCCTGTCAGCTTTGAGAGAGGCACCTCTGACATGACAGAGGAGTTGCAGCCTAAAATACAGGAGAATGAAGCACTTCAGAGTTAACAGTGACTGAAACAGGCAAGATCACAAACTAAACTCACAGAGACTGACCTCACAAGACTTCAGCAGCTTTAATTAGCTCAAAGCATTTATTAGTACTAATTAAACACCATGCTTAATTTGTGTGTTGTAATAAACTAGAGGAAAATTGCTATATCATTAAAATATCAAGACAAGTTAAATACAGTTACATCTGTTTGCTGTGTAGGAGTTCTGTCTTGCCTTAGAACCTGTGGGAAGCACAAGACCATCAAGACTAATGATGATCTTCCAAAAGATTAAAAGCCATAGGAGCATTAATAATAGACACTGAAAGATTCATTACACTCCAAATCATTTTAAGGAATCGAACCTTAACATTTGTAATAGTTCACCATCCTCTTGAAATACTCTATTACACCTCAGTGTACTCTGTATGTTTTGCAGTGCAGTCTGAAGACAAGAAATGAAAGGAAGAGTGGAGCTTTTACCAAGAGCAATCATTAAAAATTAACTGGATTTTAGTAGCCACAGATAACAGGTATAAATCAATCAGTATCCTGTTAAGTGCTATCATCCACATCCTTTAGGGTATTTAATGGACCACCTTCTGCGCTGAAGGAGCTTCACCACCAACTCCTCCAGCAGCAGGACCTGCTCTGTCAGGGCAAAGCTTCACCCCTCGCTCCGGGTGGGAAGGGGGAGGACGGGACACACGTACCTGGCAGTATGAGGATGTCCACGAGGGGTTTGCAGTGATAGAGACCTGTTGCCATGACACAGTCTGCCCACAGCCCCTTGGATCCCAGCTCATCCATTTTCCTGCAGGTGGTGATGGTGTAGCCGCAGGTCACCACCCAGTCGTTGGTGGCCGTCGCCACAACCACCCCGATCCACCCTATAAAACTGCAGACAAATCCAGCCAGGTGCAGGCAGGTGGCCACCATCTCTGTCCCTTGGCGGGGCGAGCTGGACAGGACAGTGCCCGCAGGGGATCAGCGGAGCCTCCCGAAGAGATCCCGGTGCTGGGACCAGCAGGGATGGGCTTTGGCAAGATGAGGTCCTCGATCAGGCTCTGCTGAGAGGACTCGGCTGCCTCTGCCCAGCTCCCTCCCTGGGAGGGGTCAGAGCTGCCTCCAGCCCCACAACACATGGGAGGAGCGAGCGGGGAGCCCCAACTTCTGCCAGTTCATCCAGAGTGTCCGAGGGGAAGGAGGGTGTGGAGAGGAGGGGATGCACAGTCGCACCCAGCCGTGCCTGAAAAACAAACCAGAGGGTTTTATTCAAATGCAAACAGCCTGACTATTCAAAACTCAGCATGAAGGGAGAAAAATTAAGGCAGTGTTTGCGAGCTGAAGACAAATAGTCACAATGGTACCTCCTCGTGGAATGATAAGGGAAGAAACGTGGTGGACAGAATTTCTCAAGAGGTGGAACTGATCATCTCGGCAAACCAGTAAAGGGACAAAATCAGTCTCGGATCTTTCCTGATCTTTTCAGCTGTTGTAAAAATACAGAAGACCCATCACTGCATTCTCTGCTATGCCTGGGTTTTCAGAAGTATTAACTAACACTCACTGAGTCTTAAATATGTGTTTAACAGCACTTTATTTGCACTTTTGAATGCTCTGAACAGAATGAGCAGCTTTTAACTCAGATTTTTATTCTGAGTAAATTTATTATATTAATTTTAGTACATTTGATAGAACAGAAAAAGCCCACTTCAAAACGCCAAAAGAGGAGAAACTTCACATCTTCCCATTATGCATCAGGAAAAACAGGCAGGCAGGATATTTTCCTGACGCTGCTTTGTATTTTCACAACATGTGTACGAGTTACCGTGTGCCAACACATCCCTAAGGATATTTCCTCACTGTGCATCCTCCTCCAGAGCTGCTGGGTTTGCCAAGGGAAGGTTTGGACCTCAGCAGATGCCGCGTGCCTGGAGAGACCACTAGTGGAGAGCTGTCTGTGCTGCACGGGGAGGAAAAGAGGCAAGAAAATGACATAACAAGGAATTTGATTCACTCCTGGAGCTGTTAGTGACAAAGAAATACTGGGAGCTCCACTCTCAGAATAAGGCACCGGGAATGAAATATATCCTGCTCTTCATCCTCTTCATCCAACAGTGTTTTTTCCCATCCTTTAGCAAATAAAGTGAAAAACCTGAACAAGAGTATCCTAAGCTTCATCTGCCACCTCTTCCTTAGATTCAAAGTCCAAGGACATTGAGGGCACAGTTTTGTCACAAAGTTTCGTCTGAACACTGCAGTTACTACATAAATAGCTGAAAATTATCTTTGAGGAGGAATTTTATAATAAAGATAAAACCAATAGTTGTTTCCACATTTGATTTATATTGTTGGTTACTCCTTGGGGTTTTTTTGTGATACCTGTCTAATGGTATTTTTGTAAAAAATTGACTTTCCTAATGCAATTCCATCTTCCTACGTAACTTATTCTTCTACTGCACCCAGTTCAGGTGGAGCATGCTATTACTTACATCCAACCAGCATCTTTATGTTGCCTAGGATTCAATTCTAGATAGATTTAATCTTTCCCCAAACAACATTCTTGCTTATCTATTATTATTCAGGAGATCAACTTGTCTTCTCTTGAGTGAAACTAGTGCTGTTTCACTTCTTGGACTGCACATTTGCTCTGGATGGATCACATGTCACCCCCTGAATTTGGAAGGAGAGTGGATTACAAATTTCACCCCAAAACTGAGATTAGAAGCATTTCACACAGTGATAGTGCAGGTACATCCTAATGCACAATTGAAGTATTTTTAAAATGCTACAAGGTGTTAATTTGCAGGTTGCAAACACATCCTTCTGTAATTCAGTCCCCTGCAGTTCTGGCTTGCTAAACCACCAAAGCTTCATAACTCCACATTTTCTGTCACAAATGTATTTATCAGGGACTGTGCTCAACAGGCAAGGAGTAAATTTTACACTTTGGTAACTAACACTATTCAACAGTACTCGAGCTGCAGCCCACAGGGCATAGTGTGAATTATTTCATTAATATTGGTAGGCAGGATTTTATCTGTCTTATAAATCACACCACCAGCAGCTAAGTGAATATAAGGTAGTATGAGACAAAGTGAATGATGATTTACAAGATCAATAAAACAAGAAACAAGAAAGACTTCCCAGGGATATGCCAAAGAAACTGAATCACTTTGGGCAAGTCACAAAAGTTACCTTTTTAAAAGACTGTGCTACACACGCATTTATTTCAGCAACAGTGTGAACTCCTTAACAATCAATCTTTTCACCCTTCACTCACACATTTTTTCCTTGATCCTCATTGTTCTCCCTGACAAAAGACGGGCGTTGCAATTAGTCATACCCAAGCTATCAACACCCCATGGCTCTTTCTCATCCAAATGACTCACCTTGAACCTTTTCTTTACATCTTCAGCCCGACAGCTTCTCCCTGTTTGGAAACAGCAGTATGAAAATGCAAGATGGGATGCTGAAAAAAACAGGTCTAAGTGGTACAGCTTGTTTTTAGTTTTCATCTACACTGAAGACTGAGAGCATCAAAGTAACCATTTCATCTTTATCCTGTTCATCCTGCCTCTTTCTCCCCAGCTGTAAAATACGGGCAAGTACCTGGTAGCATTAAGGGGTTGCAATGACCTGAAACATCATCAGGATTTCCTGTGTGCAAAAGCAGTTCCTTAAAACAAGGACAAAGTGTTTCTGCACTGATTTGGGGAGAAATAAAAACACCAAAGTGTGTGCATGTGAATGTGCTTTCTTA
The DNA here is from genome assembly GCA_026770055.1 of Myrmophylax atrothorax. Classification (NCBI taxonomy): domain Eukaryota; kingdom Metazoa; phylum Chordata; class Aves; order Passeriformes; family Thamnophilidae; genus Myrmophylax; species Myrmophylax atrothorax. The sequence goes on from JAOXXN010000137.1 coordinate 21,923,690, forward strand.
TCTGCCAAGAAAAAACTCTCAGGATTAACAAAATCATCCAGAAAATCCCCAAAATATTATTTGTACCAAAAGTTTTACTTTGCTATAATACAGGGTGTTTTTAAGCGACCAACAGAACAGAGTTTGTTGTTTTAAGTGGAGAAGCTCAAGGTAAATGAAAGACTCACTCACATATAGCTTAGAGGAACTGCTCCCTCTTTCCTCCTCAGCTGCTCCTTCCCTCTCCTATTCTGATTTTTCTCCTATTTAAGCTCTCTGATAGTACACAAAAATGTTAAGCAATGTAATCACACAGTTTACAAAAACTAAGAACTTCTCAGTCACTCTTGGGCATATTTGCCATCAGCAGTAACCACTTTTTCTGCAAACAGGAAAATTTTCATTTCTAACTTTGTACAATCTCAGCATTTATTCTGGGAATGTGTGGTTTTAATCTCATACATTATTAAGCTGTTGAAGAGAAATAGCAACAATTCAAACATTGCTTGAGCAGTCAAGTGGTGACAAAGCTGGGCAAGTGGTTGTATTTACAGGTATAAACCCCAGATTTATGACAAGATACACAGAAATCTTAAGTGTAAATCTTTACAGGTAAAGCCAAAAGAGCTTTGCAAAGTGGAGTCATGGGGAGGGAGGGCTTTGATCATGTAGATTTTGCTAAAAATACACTCTAGAGAACTGGGGACCTGCTGCAGGCCACGGGAGTCCTGCAAACAAATTTCAGTGTAATCAGGTTTTAATTTGCTGTAATCAAAGCAAGGAGGGCTCTGTCCTCCTTAAAAAAGCACTGTGTAAAACACCTTCAGAGAGTCAAATTTAGAAGTCAGTTTTCAAAAATATGACAGAGGCAAAGTGTTCTGACATTACAGTTCTTTATTTGCTTTTGAATCCACGATCTATACAGGTATTTACAAGGCATGGAAATGGATAACAGCACAAAATACAATTGAGGTATAAGCTAAGAGCACAGTATGTCATGTTTCAATAAATATAATTCAAAATTTGTAAACTAAGTGACCAGATAGATGCATCTTGTTTACTAAAACCATATAAAATATCTGTTAAATCTCACGTGAGGTAGAGGACAGTTTTGTGTGTCATGTAATGCAACCACAGCAACGCTGACAATAAGACTGTACATCATTGGCAAAGGATTAAAAATTGTTGAATGCACCGATCGTTTTTCACAGGCTCTTCCTATGGTTTCAGAATAGTCATTCAACCTGTTGCCTCGAGCTCACACAGACTCAGTTGTTTTGCAGCTACTTTCTGTTGAGAGAATTGTACTGGCATGTCAACAGCAATAAATATTTGGAGAGTGAGGATGAAAACACAAAAACGTCTTGTCAATCACAGAAAGCAACGTGATGGCAACGAAATATTTCAGACCAACTTTTTTATTATTTCCTAGGATTAGTTTAAATACAGTACAGCTGTGCTTTCCTTTAAGTGAGGTATCTCTTAGAAGAAAAAAAATTCAATCGATATCGTTACATTTAATCAATTTTCAAATAGCAAAGTTTTATTCCGTGTTTGCTGTGCTTGATGAAGTGCTTAAAACTCGTTTTTCAAGCGTTTTCCAACTGAACCACTAACCCTGAAAAAAATGGTTTGCAAAGTAATGGAGACACACTACAAAATTGTCGTGCAATTTGTAAGCAGTAACTGCTTTCACAAAAGCTAAAAAACGACTGCATTTTTTTAAATAGATATATGCAGCAAACAGAAAATTCTACAAGCTTTCTGTAAAGAAAACTGATGAACACACACTACAAATAAAATAAGCAAAAAGAAAATTGAAATTTGCAGCTTTCTGCTGCTTACTATCGATGGCTTAAATAAAATTACTGAAATATTGCAAGCACAGATTAACAGGTAGGAGAAATTACATCTTTTGTCAACTTCACCGTGTTATAGAAAACTCTGTTGTGTGGAATAATTACACAAATTAAGTGCAGAAAAAATACAAAGTTGTTATCTTTACCAACAATCAAAATATAGACTCTACAAACAAGTGAATTCTAGGAAGCTGACCATGACAGCATTTCAAAGCCAACTTCCTGACTAATGCTAGGAAAGGTTTCCAAAAATTTCATAACACATTCTAGCTATGCCCTCCCCTGATACAAAACAAGATGTATGAATAAAACATTGTGACTTCTAAAATACAGGCCAAGACTTACTTTTCTCCAGGCCACCAGTAGCTTTATGCTCCCACCCAACTTTTCCTACTTCACTAATTGCATTATGCCTTTACTATGTACAAATGGTTTTACACCTAAGCTATCAATATATTAAATATAGAATAAAATTAGTTTAAGAATGTAAAACATAACTACATTCATCTAAATACTCAAACTGAATGATATGCTTTACAAAAAACTAAAACACAGACTTAAATTTGGAGATTTAGATAAAAATCTCTTTTGTTGAGGGACACTTGGTTATTCTGCAAGTGAGGGTGGTTTCTAGACTGCCAAAATTACAAGAGTTTTACTCTCTAAGCTCTTATATTTTGTTGATTAAAGTATAAAAAGAATGTGAAAGTTCTCCTTTAAAAAAGCATAGGAGCAGAGCAGGTATTCACCTTGAATCCTGCTTTGTTCCAAAAGGTGCACTAGGCAACTTCAATCTTTATCTAGGTGTTTAGTAATTCAACTTTCAAATTATGGACAATTTTAGGATTTTTTTTTTTCCTACAGGCTTCATGTCACAAGTTATCTGGGAACATGACCTCCTGCCTGAAAGCTCAGCAAGCAATAACTGAAGGCAAAACAAATCACCTTACATAAAATGGGCATGCTATGACTAAAAGCAAGGACCTAACAGCAGAATTAGTTCCTACCATTAAGTGTGCACTTAAGTGAGAGTCCTCAAGTGTGCACTTAAGTGAGGGCCCTCAAATGTGCATTCCAAGTTCCTAAATCAAGCTGCAAAATAAACTATGCAACAGAACTAGCACAAGGTAGGGGGGGGGAAAAGTCAACATATATTTGTTCTAGAACTTATACAGTATTATTTATAATTTACTAAAAAACTATCTTTCAAAGACTGTGAACACACAAAAGTCTATGGCACATTTATGTATACATTATTACTTAAAATCAGTATAAAATTAAGTCTACATGTATGAAAATTGTTTATGTTACGCCAAGAGCCTGATAGTATTTAAGAATTTTAAGAGGATTACAATAATTTAAAATGCATTCTAACTTCAGATTAACTAAATGGAGTATTTACAGAGCTACTTTTAAAGTCATTTTAATAAATGTCCCATTTGCTTTATCAGCCAGATGTTTGAGAAGTGTTAGGAGGCCTTATCTGCAGTTGGAATTGGTAAAACATCCTACAGCTGCTGCAGTTCTTGCAACAGTGGAAATATCAGTCCAAAGGATGGCCATGGCCAGCAGCATTTTGGGAGCCTCCAGCAGTTCACCAAGAGCTGGTTGAGGCTCAGGAATGTGGGGGATCCCAGTCCTTCCCTGCTGAACATCAACCACTGGCAAAAGGGTTCTGAGCAAAGTCACATAACAGAGACAAGACCCGAATGGAAACGGAACACACAATATTCCAACAATCCCATGAGGATTCCATACATTCAACAGCTAAGCTATAAATATTGTGTGAATTAGTCACTGCAGCTGATGGCCTTATTTATCTACACTGACAACCCAACGAGTTGGGTCAAACACTGACACTGAAAAGCAACCAGAAATGCATCTCTCCATCCTTTAATAACACCTTTGTCCCTTGCCCATCCAGCTAATCCAACACAGGATCTGCCAGGCAAGTGGGACAACCTGCTCCATTCCCTGCCCATCCCACTTTATAAATGCTCCTGCCTCCTCTCCCTGCACCCCTGGGTTTGGTGGTTGGTACAACAAAACATTCACGGTGGTTTTAAAGCAAATGGTGCACACAAGGCCTGAACTATTTAGTCATCACCTTTCCCTCCAAACCACACTGCAAAGACAGGCCTTTTCCCTTGCATTTTTGTTATTTTTTAAAGTCAAAATTTGGAGATGGAGCTGAAGCAGGGAAAAATATAATCTGGGTTTTCTTTTCTGGCAGGGAGGTGGAACAAAATCATCTTTAAGGTCCCTTCCAAACCAAACCATTCTATAATTCTGATCAACACTGACAAAGAAAATTGGTAATTTTTCATCTATCCTGCTTTAATTGTCAGTGTAACCATGACACAGAGTTCATAAACAAAACTGTACATAGTTATAAAAAAATCATCCTGTGACTCCATGACTTTAATTTACCACCTCATCTCTCATTCAGTTTAAAGATATGTGCAATTTTATCTTTCTCTGTGATATTCAGCCTTGTTATACCACTAACACAGAAACGGAAAAGAACTCAAAAGTTTTCAGTTTTACTAGTTCAGGGGAAAAAAGTAATCAGTGTAGGCCTTTACTAGTGGCTTCATCCAAAATAAACTG
>JAOXXN010000137.1:21928147-21942748 GCA_026770055.1 Myrmophylax atrothorax
TTAAGAGGATATTAAACCAAAGTACCTCAAAAACAAGCTAAAGCACAAGTTAAAATTCTGTAGTGAAATACTGGAATTACTAAAATATTCCTATCACTGACATGACCAGCTGACATTTGCCAGCTGTATCCAACTTTTTGGAGAGAAGTGCAAAAAAAGTATTTCTTCATCCAACTCTGTAGCCATGCATTTAATCCACTAGGAACCAGACTTCAGAAGTACTCAAACATTATATATACATAAAACAGTAATTCTGTACAATTACACATTTCCCAATGTTATAGCTTAACAAACATGCTGTATTTCTTAATTCATGGTAACCTTACCATGCCAGTAAAATACAGAGACTATCAAAATGATTTCTCAAAGTGCCATACCTCAGAATTTTATTTTTCAAGCTATGATCACAATGTCAGTTAAGGCCTGTTCTATGTAATGAAAGAAAAGTCCACAAGTTGGCAAGAAGCTCAAAGTGTGGAGGCTTAGGGTGCTAAAGAAATTAATACATACTTCTTAATAACTATTATTTTTCTTGAAAGCATTAGTATCAGAAAAACAGTTAAGCTTTTCTAGTTTCTAGAAGGAAAAGCCCCACCTTTAAGCCTTTTTATTAATGTTTCTTTCATACCTACTACATAGAAGAAAACAGAAGAAAACTTGTGAATTTTTGACTTCCAAAGATTCCATTATAATTGTAGACTTTTTAATTTATTAAAATAAATCCCAATGTTTTCTTCTTCCAGCACAGCAAGTAAGTGCTGGCTCTAAGACTCTTTAGATTGATAACGAGTTGTTAAATAGACAATACTGAAAAGATCAGCTTGACTTCACACAATTAAATTATGGGGAAAACTCGTGCTGGTAAATCACTTTTGAGGATCAATCATTGATCATTGTGGCAATTTTGAGCATTACCTAACAGATGAAAAGCTGCCTTTACTTTCCTCAGTTCAAGAACATTTAATTCTCACTGAAACCCAAACTATTTTTGACTTTGAAGAATTCAGAATGTTCTTAATGTACTTGTGTAACTGGATGTGCAATTGAGAGCAAAATAAAGATACCCACACATGTTTTAACAGACAGTGTTAAAGGTGTAGAGTCTTTAAGACTGTGTTAGAAATAGACAGAAACTGGTCACTCTAAACCAAGAGTTTCATATTTTTCATTGTTTGAGAAAAACACCAGTACAAATCAATGCAGATTTTCATTGGTTAGGAAAATCTAAAAATGTCTATCTATCTCTAGTTATTTATATCTATGTATAATCTTCCTCTGGACCTGTCTGGGAAACAGAAACCTGTAGAGAACACTTTTTCTCAGCACACAGAAATTGTTCACAACTCATTAAAAACCAAAACACCCTGTTTGAAGGACACAGTTGTGCTTCCTCTTCCAGTTTCTACTTTCCTTTCCCATTTTTTGAAGATTTCAGGATCTGCAGCTTCAATTCCTTTATCATCAGCTCCAACTTCTCCCGTGCCTCTCGTTCCTGTCTCAGTTCATCCTGAAGCTCTTGTCTATCTGCCTCTGCATGGTCCAACCTCTGCCTCAGTTCTGCCAGCTGGGAAACAGGAGAGACAGGGAGGCAGAACACGCTTTAGCAAACTTATTTAAAATATCCTGATGACCACCCACCCTATGCATCAAAGTACTTCAGTTCACCAGTATTTATCAGCTCATCTTCTACTGTTACCAAGAATTTCTGCAGTTACCTACTGCACCATTAGCAAATGGCATCAACATCATACTATACATAAAATAATGAGAAAATCCAATATTTTAATACATATAAATTCTACCTGTCACACTAGACCATGTTGATAATACTTTTGGGAGAGTTATGATGGTGTCTGCATCAGATGTTTCACAAACCCCAGAATAAATTGCACTTTTCCATTTCCCAGGTTCATTTCTCTCACCTGACAAAAAGTAATTTCTTTATTTCAGTACCTGAATGCATTTCTAGAGCAAACAAAACCACCATCAATGTTCTCTGATACCCTTTAATATAAATGAAACAGAATTACCAGAAATGGCATTTAGAAAATCCTGAACATCACCTGAGCCCACTTAAATACTTGTGTGAAATATTTTGTGTTTAAACACAGAAATTAGGTACTTTTTTCATTTTCGGAATATATTAAGGCTCAAACCTGCTAGAATGTCATCAAAACTTATTTTCAGTGAGATCTGGAAAAATCTGATGAATTTTTCAAGTGTGGTAAAGTTCCTTATTGTTTAGAGCATACTTTAAACAGGGAGTCAAAACAGGGAGAAGACTGGGAGGACACCAGTTCTCTTCTCTCCCATTGATTTATGGGGTTATTTCTTACAGAAAGACCTCACTCAATCCCAAAAAATCCATCTGCCTTTATAATGATTAGTATCTATCTGATGTAAATCATCACCAAACATACATCTCACTGAAAATTAGGAATAAAACTCATGAGAATGAAAGAAGCAGGAGCACAGAGATCACTGGTGTTTGCAAAGTGCTACAAATTGTTCTGGGCAAAGCAACTGCTGTGCTGATCTGAGGGAAACACCACAGTTCTATAATGAGAAATATTTGAGCAGTTCTTAGCTAGCAATAGGCTGTTAATGCAAGTCCTGACTCCATGGCTTGGATTCAGGAACTGCTGCAGCACAACAGTGCACACTGCCTGCGTGTTGCAGCGTGTCCCACACACCGGTTCCTCTGCCCGAGTTTGGATTTCCAGCTCTGAGGAAAGGTCCCAGTACTGGTTATTCTGCCTTCCTGTGACTGACAGGGTGAAGCAACAATTAAAGTAGACAATAAAGAAGCCAAAGAGGAGGAGAAGGCAATGTGTCTTCAGACAGGCCTAGAAAGAAGAGACTTTTAAGCAAGTTGCAAATCCCAAATTATTAATCTGGTTTAAGGCACAAAGAGAGTTCCTCCCAGTCCACAGTTCTCAGTCAGAAAAGGCAGCCTGGGCAGCTGCTTCAGGAAGACATTGGATTAAGGCTATTTTAAAATGCTGTATCCACAGCTTGGGGAAGTTCCCAGGACCTCTGTTTAACTCTGGTACTTCTTGGGACCAAAATCTACTGTGAGATGTGATAAATGGAGATAAAGGTTCAAATTACATGCTGTCAATAGTCCTACCACTCGGGTACTAACAGAGTAAACTTTCTCACAACAAATGTATTTAGTTTTCAAAGTCTAACTTCAAAAGAAACACTCAACCAATCTCCTTGGGGGACAATCCATGGTTTTCAGCCTCTAAAGAAACAAGCTGCACAAGCCATATAAAAAGTGCTATACATGATTATCTTCATAAATTAGAACACGTTGTTACTTGCACTAATAGGGCTTGTACCAGATGTTTAGTAAATCAGGCCTGAGTCAGAGAGGATTATTTCTGGCAGCAAAGGCCAGGAATCAGTGGAGTGGGATGTCATGAAATTAAATTCATGAGAAGGATTTACAATGCTGGTCTCTGCCCTACTCACCAAAAATACCAAAACCTGTCTCTCAAGTACTGCCTGTTTCTCACTTTGAGTCAGTAAGAACAGGAAATACACACAGTCAGGAACAAACGACCACAAAGCTTTGCTGAGCTCAAGTTTTAATTTTGTTTACTTTAAAAATGGGTCTGTTAAGACTAGTTTTCTGTGGCATGGTACAAAATACATCACTATACATTTGATCATGACTGCAGCTCATTTTTAAAAGGGTATTCCAAGATTCCCTTTGGCATTGGCTGTATTTTCTCCCTGTTGGAAGGACATGAATACCCTCCAACATAAAGAAGCAACAGTAAAAGCTGAAAGGAAATTGAAAGGAAAAAAACACAACTCCATAGGTTTTGACATATGAATCCAAGAGGCAGGAATGAGAGACACCCATATGATTTTCACTTCCTGGAGAACTCTTGGCCAAATGCTCTGCTAGAAAACTGAAGGGGCTCAGCAGAGAGTGCAGAAGATTCTATCACCAAGGAACACAAAGAGCAGCAACTTATGCTGCAAATCTGACAAAAACGTGGTTCAGAAGTTTGGAATTCTTTTTAATATAAAAGGAAGAAGATTAACACCTTTTTTACATAAATAAAATGAGATTGTTGAATTCTGTATCCCTGGCAAGCCTATATACATTAAGAACAAAACTTGTTTTAAATGAGGATATAACAGATCTCATGTTTAATATTTCACCACTAACTTCATATGTTCCTGGAAGATGCATTCTACCTCTGTTTCAATCAAGGGAAATAAACTTTGCTGTCACTTGTGACCTACTTTGGTCTTTGTCTGTGGTGTCAAAACACAGAGAAAACAAAACCTTCAGGTGCCTGAGCAACAGCTTCACCATTTCCTGATAACTAAAGAAGAGCTTGGCTGGAAACAAACTTTCCCTTCTTACCTGTGCTGCATATTCAGCTTCTTTGTCTTTTTCCAAATTGGAGTCACAGCTACACTTTTGCTTCATCACTTGGTCCAGTTTCTTCTCCAAGTCTCTCTGCTCAAAATAAAACTCTTCCATTCTTTGAGCATGATCTGCTTGCAAACACTCGAGTTCTTTCTGTAAATTCTGCTGCTCTTCAGTCAGTTCCTTCATAGCTTTAGAGTTACTTAACATTTCCACTTCCTATAAAGAAAAATCAAGATCACATACACCTTTCTTCTAAGGCCAAAAAGTAAAAAACCCTGAATTTAAATGTGTGTCTGGAACCACTGAGGCCAAAAAGACCATATTTATCTACTGACAACAGCCTGATAATGGTATTTATCTACTTATCAATGGCAGGCTGGAATTCTGCAGCAAGCATTTCAGTTTTAAGGAACTCTTTGTACTTCCAAGTACACAAAGCTTCCAGAAACAAATGCACCACTTCCAGCAGTGAACCTAAGAAAGCACCAGCACTGATTTACTAAAATATACGTTGAAGATGTAAGAAGTGCCTCATCAGAAAACAGAATAAATGAGTTTGGCTTCTTTTTCCACTAGCATTTTGATATTTTTAAAGTATTAATTTTTTTTTAACTTACCTACAAGCTTTACCTCTAACAGCAGAACAACTTACAAGTGAGCAGCTCTATGGCCCTACCTGAACTCATAGATTCTGAGATTAACATTTAAACTAAACTGAAATAAATTAAACTATTAGGTCTGTTCCATGAATGAAGACACTATTTAACTTAATTGAGAAAACAGAAATGTCACAAGTAAACACCAGCCTCTAAAATCACCCATTATTACAAAGAAAGACTAAAAATTAAATCTCTAAAAACAAGGCCCAGCAAACTGCAATAGGAAGGTGGTGGGGCTTTTTTATACAGGGCAGTGATAAGACCATTCCTAGAATACTGATGTCACATCTTTAAAATAGCGAAAACAGAGAAATTTAATAGGATACAGTAAAAACAGGAGCTGCTTGGACCCAGTAGCTGCAAACTGAAGAGACACCAATTATTAGTTGGCTCAAACCTCCTGAGCACAGGGGATATTAAAGCTCTGGTGTCTGGATTCAAGCTGAGGGAAAGATGATCTGTGTGTTTTGCTGCTCCTAAATGAATGCAATCTGTGATATTGACTCTGGGGCCAGCAAAGCTCCACCAGCCGTCTGAGGTCAGAGGGAAATGCACTCAGGTTGGCACTGTACCATCTGAAGCTGCTGCTTCCTCCGCAATATGGTGTTGAGTTTTTCCTGCTGTTTGATGTAGGTTTTCATGACTTCTTCCATGATCTTTCCCTTGTCATCTTCACAACTGATGTCTTTCATGAGAGTGGGGGACAAGGTTCGTGCATCACCACTCCCTTCAGCACGGACAGAGTCTCTGGTGCTTTTGGAAGAAACACGTTCGGATTTTCCACCTCTCGCAGAACGAGCAGACACAGGTGGGTCTATAAAGAAAAGAAGAACACAGCAAAATAATCACAGAAAATTCAACTTTCAGAGTGGAAAAAAATGCAAAGAAAACTGAGAAAAAGGTGAAAGGCATTTTTGGAAACCTGAAGTGACATCACAAAGTTCCAGCTTGGTGGTGTTAACGCTTTCCAAAATTTTGTGGTATAAAAATCAAAGACTTCAACATGATTTTCATTACTCACCTAAACATTTATGCTGCTCCACACCACTTTTTAAGTCAATTTTTTCCTGTTCTTCAAGAGAAACCTCTGGATAGGAGGCAGCTTTTTTGTGCTTTCCACTACTGAGCTTCTTCTCCGACTGCCCAGGTGAGGATTTAATTACTTCTGAAGCTCTGACTGCTGTTTTTGCAACATCTTTATATTGTGATGCAAGAGATACATTCGGGGCAACCACTTTATCACACATGTAAAGGTAGTAACTGAAACAGCAGAACACAGTGAAAGGTAAGACACAATAAATGATGGCTGGTACAGAGCAGTAAGTTTAATTTAATATGACTTCAAACTGTAAAAAATAAGCATGTCCTTTTTAAATTTTTCCTATGCAAAACCCAATCCTAACGATCCACTTAATCTTTACTGAGTAGATTATCCAGATAAGGTTTCGAGGCTATCAAACAAGAGGATTTTCCAAACATGGCTGATTACAAAAAAAAATCATACAGAAAATCATATGAAGTTTTCATTTCATGCAAAGGGTGAAATTAGAAAGCCACTGAATCCAGACTGTAGCATTTTCATAATCCTTATATTAGCAATGGAGGATGGGAAGTGATCAGTGAAGTGGGAATGAGCATCTCATTAAATAGCAGAGCTGCATCCTGACAGTGCTGGGGTATGTCCCAGGCTAAAGCTGGACCTCCTGTTCCACATACACTTGGATTTTCAGGGCTCCTGGGCTCCCAGGAGCACCCCTGTGTACCACTCTAACCTCACCATTTAGCTCTTGCCTAGTAGAGAGGGAAGAGAGTCCCAGACGTGTTCAGGTCAGTGCCAGGATAACCCATGTCATGCTGTTGGAGTGAACGCCACTGTCTCCAACATTTCCCTTTCTCCTGGTTCTGCAGGAAGGCACTGACAGAAACAGGAACATGAGGGACCATCACAGGAGTTTCACCACTCCCATGCCTGCGTGGGAACCAGTGTGATGTGTTTGCTGCTCTGCTGCTCTGCTGTTAACCAAAAGGGTCTGCTCTGACCCAAATACGGTAAGTGCATAACCACAGGGGGGGAGGGCACACAGAAGGTCAAGAGAAACTGTTTCCCTCACTGAAGCAGAGGACAAACTGTGTGAGAAGTTAAGGAAATGCACTCTGTTTCTAAAACCAGGAAACTGGTCAACAGACAATTCAGCTGCAGTCACTGTTCCACTGTAGCAGAAAGCCTTCAAACCTTCTTCAAGTCTTTCTGGAAGAAAATGAAGTTGCCTTCATGGTAAATAGGTCCTGTGCAGCTTTCCTTGGGCATGGATTGTATTATAATGTGAAATGTCACAAATTACCTTCTGTCATTTCTACTCTGAAAAGGGAACTTTTAATTACATTTCAGTTGTATTGCCTACAGAAGAACACACACAGATCACAGCTTCAAACCTGTACCAAAAACTACTCTCAAGCAGTTCATTAGTATTGACATTAAGAAATGTATGAAAGTTAAGGTTCAATTATTCCTGTGTGATCCCTCAGTTTTCCTAACACTTCAGGTTGTAAATACAAGTTTTCAGTTTCAATTATACTTAAATAGCCAAAAGTATTTAAATACTTGATAGTGCTTTGAGTTCTCACCAGGAAATTCAGTTACCTGGGGTGGAAAAAGGAGGGTGGTTGAGGATCAGTTTCCGCTTCTTGCTTTATAACTGGATACCACTGTGGTAATTCCAGGTTCTGCTGTGGCTCTGCCTAAAGAAAAGAAAATAAACTGGTTGTTGGAACATGGGTACATGTTATTTACAATTTCATAAGCCCTCCTCACAGGAATGGCATTTACACTGTTCATACAGACACACCAGAGAAGCTGGGGAACTGGGAAATGGGGGGTCTTTGGCAGAGCTGCAGAGTGAGGCCAAGCCACAGAACTTCCTCCGATCTCCAATTTCCCATTATGGGCAAAACAGCAAAAAAAGTAAAAGAAAATCTCTTTATAAACCTACCTACAAACCTACAAAAGCTCTGCTGAGTTGCCAGAACTCTGCCAGAGGCTTGCTAAACAAGTTTGGGAGAAACAGAAAGCAGGATTCCCAAAAAGCTGTAGGAGCCTTTTGCAATAAAGTATCTATATAGAGGCAAGCACCTGTGAGATACTTTATTACAGAACAAAAAGGAACAATATGATGGTATTCCATTGTCAGAACTTTATTCAGTCTCAGGAATTTTTACTGTAGAAGCAGGAAAAGTTGTGCACAGTAACATGACAATTCCATTCCCTTTGCAGTAACAAACAAAATTAACTCAGGTGCATCAGAATAAATAATTTTTAAAACTTCTGGGCATTCTGTCTTTGAATAACTATTCCTGTTCTGTTTGTCTCAAGAAGTATTCTTGGAATTTCACTTTAATCAAAGTTATTGGTGATACTTTGTGCTCCCCTGCAAAGCTGCCAGTAATTTCCAGTGAGAGGTGTCTCACTGTACAAACAAGAGTAGTAGGTGAGAAATTGGTTTTTAATTTCACCCTATTAAAACAGCCTTGGGATGTGGGTTTTTGGGTAGGGTGTGGTTGGCTGACCCCGGGCAGCTGCCAAGCACCCACACAGCCACTCCCTCCCCACCACCCTGGGAAGGTGGGGACAAGAGCAAGAAAGTTGCAGGGACAAGATAAAGGCAGTTTAATTAGAGAAGGAAAGAGAAAAATACAAATGAAGGAAAGGATATGACTTTTTGTGTGCAATATTATCAGAAAAGTTTGTAATTGCACACCCTGAAATAAACTGTCACAGAACCCCATCCCTGGCAGGCAGAGAGCACCAGGGCTGGCTGTGCCATGGCCTGCAGAATCCAACACCCCCTGAGCAGGAGAGGAGGGACCAAACCCCACCTACCTCATTCGGATCAAAACTTCCAACTCCTAAAACTCAGCCCTCACAATGAAAGGGAAATGTAACTCCACCCCTGCAGGTCCTCAAATCAGTTCCCACCCAGGCAGAAAGGAGGGAGGGCACAAGGAAGCAAAGCTCCAGAGGAGTAAATTCATAATCGAGCCTTTAAATAATAAAGATTTGAATAATCCCTCATCCTGACACTTGTGAAGTTTTTCTACTTACTCAGATCATTCAAATATTTTAAATAATCACATCTAATCTACTTATACTGCAGCTTGCATGCAGTGATCTGATTTTAACTTCTGAAGCACCAGTCCATATTTAAGAACTCACATTTTATCATGTGTATATATTTACATATGAAATTAACTATCAGGTAATGTCTATTTTCAAGTTATTAGGTCTGATTTTTGCACTTTTTTTAACCTATTTTAAATGGAAACTGACTTTACTGTCCACCCATTAGCGTGCATTTTGCAAATAGATTTCATGGCATGCACTCAGGTTTTTACTTACGAAAGAAAATTAACTGTAACCATAAACACAAAGTCATTTTCTAACAGGATTCTTTCCTCCCCATCCAGGTTAATAAAATAAAGCATCTACTTAAATATATATATTTCATTACCCAACAATTTGTTTATTTTAGATGCTCTTAAATAATTCCATGAACAAAATATATCCAAGTTGAACTGAATTACTTTTATCTAAACTGTTTGAAAGGCCACAGGAAAAAAACCTTATTTTTCTTCCAAGATAGTTGGGTAAAGAAGTTCTGTAGGTAAAAACAGTATGTAGGTAAGTAGTGGTTTCAGTCTAATCATTAAGCCAGTAGTCTCAGCAGAGATGGGATTTATAGAACACTGAGAAACAATGTTAACTCTCCACACTGTGAGCTCTTCCCCACACACTGTGACCAACTCCAGGAATTAGTCTGACGCCAAGACAAAGTTTTAATGCAGACAGATTGTCAGAAAGTGTCGCAAAGTCAAAGGGAAGGAGGATCTGAGCGCGCAGCTCAGCAGAGACTCAGTGACAGCTGTTCCATGAGGAGCAGGTGGATGTTGCACTGCAGGCTGGAACTCCACAGAAAATTATGACAATCAGATTTCCTACTGACACAAAGAACAGAAAGGAATTAACCTCATGAGCACTTTATCTGCTCTTAAAATATTGAAACAGAATATTTATGTGCTGCGAGATGAATAAACTCAGAGTGAAATGCTAAGGAGAAAGGCGAAGCACAGGAAGGATCTAAGATGCTCCAAAGGCTATGGGACTTAACTAATTTATTATTACTAGATGGATAAAGACCTAGCCAAGGGCAACTGCTCCTCCTGGGCCCTTCAAGATAACCAAGATGCATCGGCACTCTGAGCACTGACTCAGCAAAGGTGGTAAAGAGGTGACACAATGGCAAATGAAAACCCTGCAAATAAATTCCCCTAGGAGTCGAAGGACAGGGAATGTCTACGTGTTGTACCTAATCCTTCCCTCACACCACAGAAATTGTGGATGCTTCATCCCTGGAAGTGTTCAAGACCAGGGCGGACAAAGCTTGGAGCAACCCAGTCTAATAGAAAGTGTCCCTGCCCGTGGCAGGGGGCTGGAATGAGACACCTTTAAGGTCCCTTCCAAACCAAACCATTCTATGATTCCATGAAAAGATGACTGAAGCAACCCGAGCTTCATCAGGACAAGGAAACAGAGGCTGTGCTCCAACACTGCCCTATTAAACTCTTCAAATCTTTTATACTTTCCAGAGGAATAGCCACAAAACAAACAAAAAAAAACCTCCCCCACCATGTTATTTTGTTCAAGTTTTCACAGCTTCTCACTCTGGTTTCATATTTTGCTTTGTAAGACAGAATTACACAGGTCTGCAGTGGAAGGCTGCAGAAAGTTTTTGTATTTCATGTGCACTGGTCCAGTCCAAAGTACAGCTACTGCCAATTTCAGCTGGGTTTTTTCATTTCTGCACATGAAACCAAAAGATCTCACAGTCTGAAATCTGCTGTTGTGGAAAGAGAAGCAGCATTTAGTATGAATATGGAAGGCTATTTCCACTGATGCATCTACCACACTACAGTTTATTTCCTACCCTGGCACTGCAGGGATAAAGACTGACATGTCTTTATCAGTTGAAAAGCAAAGTCTCCTTGCTAGGAGACTGCATCTTCAACTAATTCAGCACATGGAAGCACTGCAGAATTCCATGGAATTTGCTGCTAAAATCCCTTCCTGTACACTGACACCACTGTAACAATACCTGTTACTACAGCAAGCCTTCCTTCAACACTAACTTTCCAGAAATTTATGCTGAAAGGTGTCAACTTATAGCACCCCTTTTTGGGCTCAACCATCTGGGCTGCTCTTGCTGCTATTTTGAAATCCACCACAAAATATCCAACAGGCAAAAAGGATTTATCATCAAACCAGGAGCCATGAAACAGGCACAGAAACGCCAAATACACTGAAAAGAAAGATAGACAAGGGGCAGGAATCATCAAAAATCTCTTTAAGTTTAAATTATACTCAAAATATGTACTTTCTATGAATGAAAACATTTATGATGTTAACGTTTATCTGGTGCTTGTCTTAATATTTAAAATAGAAGCTGTCCAAGGGACAAATAAGCTCTGTAATTTTGAACTACAGCACAGACTTGCAGCAGTATTTTAGGAAAAATAAGAAGTCTATTATTAACCATTGTCAAGATACCGGCCTACAGCTCATTACTTGGGCTGCTTAAAACCCCCTCTTTTTGGCATATTTCTCTACACAAGTGGTTTAAACAGAAAGCTCTTGCTGAACAAGCAGACTTTGGGCTTCTAAATAGCCCTTCAGCAATGCACCATTACCCTGCACACAAGTCATGAGATGGGTGGCCAGCAAGCCAGGTCGCCATCCAGCCCACGTGTGTGTGCTGGAGTACAAATAACAAATGAAGAATTCATTTGTAATACTTGATTTTCAAGCTCCTTTCTGCTTTGCTCAGCTGCTGCAACACACGCCGCATAAAACCTACTCAGAGGTCAAATGGGAGAATGAAAATTCCCACAATAGCCCTGAATTTTCCAGAGTCTGTAATACCTTACAACAGAACAAGAACCAACAAAGCCAAGCCAGCTTGAGCGGTTACTTACAACCCAAAGAGGGAAGAAATTACCACCCCTTTTAATGAGAAATGTTATTTCCATGGTGAAGCTCTCACACAAATTTAACTTAGGCTTGATGTGACAAGCATTCCCACTTGGAAAAGCCAAGCAACGCGCTTCCAAAACAAGAATTTACGTGTGAGCAGAAAGAGACTTGGGAGCTTTACAACAGCAGGTGAACTTACTTTGGACCGCGTTCTTTTCTGATTTTTCTCACTGAATTTCTCCTTCATCTCCTCCAGGAGATGCTTCAGCTCCCGCTCCTCTGACGTTCCCAAGTATTTTTGGTTAATGTGCAGGTAGCAGTGCCACTTGGCCGATTCAAACCCCCAGTGGCAGGTCCTCTTGTCCGGGGATCTGTGTGAATGCATCACAAACGTCTGGGGCGAGAACATCCCGTAGCATTCCAAACACTGGATACATGGGTCATCTGGCCCAAGGTAGAACTGAGGTGCAAACAACCCCTGGCACTTGCCCAGGCATTCATGCTCTACTTCAAAGGCACTGCCAGTCTCTTTCAGCTGGGCCAAGGTGTTCTTACCAGGGAGAAACCCACCATTCTGGGGAAAAGTGCGAGGGCGCAGTAAAGCATTGCATAGTCTCTGAGCATCCGTCAGCGTGATGAGCCCACAGGACGGAGCGTTAAACGGAAGAATTCCCAAAACCTTCAGAATATGAAGCTGGTCGGAAGTGCACCGTGAGCAGTAAATATAGAGTTCATCACACACCGTGTTGATCTGCTGCAATGAAAAGTCTCGGAGAACCGAATTCAACACTTGAGGAAGGCAAAGTCTTTTTTCTCCACCAACTTTAAAGCAAGAGATGGATTCGCCCTCCAGCAGCGTCTGGGTGAGCTCCGTGGAGCTGTCCGGAGGAATGAGCAGCGGGCCGGAGAGGATTTGTGGTGATGGAAGAGGCAGGAAGACGCTGGGCGACATGCTTTCCTGGGAATAACGAGCTGAAAAAGCTGCTGGTCCACCCAGAGAACTCTGGCTGCTCAGGTGGAACTGTGCCAGTGTGTGTTTCAAACCTGGATTTAAACTCAAAGGCTCAGATAGTGAAGCACTGTTTGGCTTGGCCGTTTCCCCATCAGCCTCCACAGGAGTTTCATCATAGTCATCCAAGTTTTCCTTCTTTATCGTTGGCAATTTATTTATTACAACCTGTACTTTGTTATTTACATGCAGTTCTGTCATTGCTTTTTTCAGTGGAGGACTCCCATCCTCCTGGATCCTGCTCCTTTTTTGGTCTGAAACTAGACCTAGAGGGAAGTTTATCTGTGGGCTTTCCATCGCTGAACACCAGAACTTAAATTAAGTTAGTCTTGAATGTGCATTTTCCTGCTTATTCATAAAAAAATTAGTTTCAAGAGATCTTGTATTACCTCAGGTACACCAAGTTTCACACTCCTTTCAGTAAAATGTTACTTCTTCAGCCTCCAACAGTAAAAACCATAACCCATTTTGCATGTAATACTACAAAATTACTAATGGAGAGCTTACACAATTTTTTTAGGTATTTCTTCAATTTTCTAATATAAAAACCCCACTGCAGTATTTATACAAAAGGCTCTTCTTCATACCCTACCCACTATTTTGCAGAGTAGTCTTGGACAGCAATTTAGTAAAAAATGATGCGCTGATACATGTCCATCCTTGATCATTGTTTTCCTTTGAAAAATAGACTGATTTTTCAAATAAGTCTCTATTTAAATATTAAAATAGAAAAATGGGCTCAGTTTGAAGAACGTCAATCTTAATGCAACCAATCCAAAACGTAGCTTTAAGTTGTGTGAAAATTTTATTCAGCACTTTCAGCTCCCGGAGATCAAACACAATCTTAAGGGCTTGCTTTATTGTGCTGCCAGCTTTATGATTTCACCACCATCACGAGAGTTACTATGGCAGTTCACAAATAAATCCTCAAACTAAGGGCTGATTGAGGTTGACAGCAAAAACTAAACGTCCCTAGAGAGTCACCTTTCCCCCAGATGTCACCGGTGTGTGTCAGAATTTTCCCAGCCTGAGTTATTAGTAATAGAGGTGAGATGCAGGCCATGGGCTGAATTCATGCCATGTGCCAGCACAGGGTTCTGCCAGTCCTTCCTGATAACCTGTGAGCAGAGAGAGAGGATGGTCAGCAGCAACCCCAGGGTTTGCTCAGCACCTAAGGGGGCTTCAAGAGAGCTGGAGAAAGACTTTTGGCAAGAGCATGGAGTGACAGGACAAGGGGGAAAGGCTTTAAGCTGAAAGAGGGGAGGTTAATATGTGACACAAGGAAGAAATTCTCCCCTGTGAGGGTGGGCAGGCCCTGGCACAGGTGCCCGGAGCAGCTGTGGCTGCCCCATCCCTGAGAGCGTCCAAGGCCAGGTTGGACAGGGCTTGGAGCAACCTGGGCCGGCAGGAGGTGTCCCTGCCCATGGCAGGGGGGGTGTAACGAGAAGAGCTTTAGGGCCCCTTGCAACCCAAACCATCCCGGGATTCCCTGCCAGAGGCGTTCCCCGGTGACTCA
>JAOXXN010000137.1:21942848-21971301 GCA_026770055.1 Myrmophylax atrothorax
CCGGGCAGGGGCCGCAGCGAGGGGCCCGCAGCGAGGGGCCCGCGGGGACTGTCCCTTAAAGAGGGTCCCCCAGCGAGGGTCCGTCAGCGATAATCCCTCGGTGATTGTCCCCCGTGAAGATCCCTCAGTGTCTGTCCCCCCGAGGCTGTCCCTCATAGAGGGTCCCCCAGTGAGGGTCCCTCAGTGACTGTCCTTCAATGACAGTCCCTCAGTGACAGCCCCTCAGTGACAGCCCCTCAGTGACTGTCCTTCAATGACAGCCCCTCAATGACAGCCCCTCAGTGACTGTCCTTCAATGACAGTCCCTCAGTGACTGTCCCCCAGCCAGTCCGCGCATAGGGGGGTCTCTGCTCAGCCCCCGCACTGCTGGGACGCAAGATGTGGAACTGGCCGGTGACTGTGATGGTGTCTGTCCCCAGAGCGCTATCACAGGACTTTTCCACCCAGTCACAGGCTCACAGGAGATGCTGAAGTGCAAGAGGCGTTTTGGGAAGCAGAGCAGTCAAATTCTGCAGAGAGGCGGGGAAGGTGCTCTCTTAGTCACTGTACAACTAGTTGATGCCTCACAAGTCTCCCCTGCCCGCAAGAAGCCCAAAGCTTTCTGGTTTACATCTTTGGTAAGCAGCCTTTCAGCTGGATCATGGCACAATCCAATTTGCCGCTGCCTTTCATCCCACCCAGTTACATATTTTGCTGGAAGTACAAAAGTGCAGCACATGAAAACGGGGCAGTTGTACAAGCGCCAGGCATGGCTCAGCACCGGCCAGGGCTCCCTTCCGAGCTGATTCCTAATGCCATCCCAGAAGGATGGTCAGAGAGCAACTAAACCTTCCTCAGTGTTGATCAGCTGACAGAGGGGTTTGGTGCACTTTAATCCTTGACCTCACACCTTTGGTACGCTCAGCTTTGCTCTGGGCCCACTGATGGAGGGGCCCTTGAGCATCACTGAAGCTGCTTCATGAGTCACCTCTTAACTTTCTTTTAAACACCATATCCATTGTGGTATCTACAATATCTACACTATCTTTGGTACTGGGTGATCTGTAAGGTCCCTTCCAACCCAAATCACTCTATGATTCTATGATCTACATTTGCTCCTGATGATGGCTGGGCAGGCAGTGACCTGGGATTAGTGAGGTTGTGTGGGGGTTTAGCCCGTTGCTGACCTTAGATTGTCACGTCCGCAGGGAGGAGCGATCCCATTCCACGTTTGCACAGCACCTGGTGCCACCTTTGGGCCCTGTGGTGCTTTATATTGCAAAAATAATTTATTTTTGACAGTTTAAGTAGTAGAATAGTTTAGAATGATACTCTGTGATGACAAAGATAATAATGGTTATATTCATTTTTTAAAACGTACAGAAAACCACCTTACTATTATTAAAGAACTCAGGTACAGATGAAGGAATCATAAAACTGAAATAGAGCATGACCTCAATTTTTATATTCAGTAGAAAGAGTCGTAACAAGGATCATTGTTTTACTGTTGCCATATTGCAGCACTCAGGCAGTTTTGCTAGAAACAAAGGGGTACCAAAACCAACCTTAGTTGAGGGATGTAAACTTCTGAATTACCTGTAAAAACAGAGAAGGAAGAGGAGGCAAAAATTCCTTTCATTCCATGTAGGCCAAAGCAGAGGAAAGCTTCCCAAAACCTGGAACTCAGATTTAATACTGGGGAAGAACACAAGCATTGGAGAAATACACCCCCAATCCTTTTTAATACTTTACTACTTATATTTTTCCATCGTCGCTTTGTTTTTGTAAATCACTAAGGATTGACTCAGTCTTTCCCCATAAGAGTAGTTATTTAGCTATTTTTATGACTGCCACCATTATGAGGAGAGCATTTTTCCTTACCTACATGTACCCTGCTGCTTTCCAGCTCCTTTTGCCAGACTTTGCCTGTGTGGCTCCCCCACAGCAGCACAGTCATAGCCAAAATGTGTAGGTATGAAAACATCAGGCTCTCTGCACAAGTTTCATGAACTGGAGGATGATCAGGGCTGACACCTCTGTGCTTTCCAGCCCCTCGAGATTCACCAAAAATCGGATTTGTGTATTCAAGAAAATGTCACGGATGGACCACAAACGTGAATCCAGCACGGTGCAGCAATGGGCAGTTGTATCCTGGTGCTTTCCGTGAATTTCATTCTCTGCCTGCAGCAACACAATGCACAGGGCTGTGCAGGCATCATCTCACTGTGGCTGTGACACCAAACGCTTCTGCAGCATTTTCAGGATCGCCTCACACAGTGATTCTGCAGAGGGATTTATAAATATTGGCATTTCTTCTCCATTTACACTTAAGCAAACACCGTGAGGCAAAGCAATTGCAGGAGTACAAGCACCAGCCTTACTGGAAAATGTGAACTGCATTTGTGCAGAGCAGGGAGCCCAAGGAAAGGCATGGAAAACATGCAAAAGTGCACTTGTGTTTGGTCTCAATTGCCTGTTTAAATTCTGTTTAATTCTCTGTTGTTCTGCAATAAGATGTTTGCAGGTAGGAAAACAAATATCTTTATAGAAAAGCAAACACATTTGTGAAGAATACTAACACCTTGTACTTATTTATTAAGCAGATAATAAGGTTTGCTTAAAACCCAGGAATAGCAGAATACACACACACACACACACACACACAAATATATATATAAAATACCAGAATAAAACAAGATTTCTCCATCTACCAGCTTTTGGAGCTGATCCTGAAAGACCTAAACCTGTGACAATATTGTCCAAACTTTCTAGATATTCCCGTCTGCTCCACCCTCTAGGAATTTAGGACCTGATTAAAAAAAAAAATACCAATCAGTGAAATGCACTATGTCATAGTCCATTTTAAATTTATTGAAGAAAATGCAAGACATGTAACACCAGAGCAGCACTGATCGATGGCTGTAAGAAAGGGCAATGTATGTAGGCAGATATTCCATCTTTTATTAGACCTACTGATGTAATGGATGCTTAGAAAGGCAGTGGCATTGTTTCATTTGGGTTTTTTTTAAAGTTCTGCTGCACATTTTCCATTTCAGGTTGCAAATTCTGTAACTATTGTGCTGTAATGATAGTGTTGCTATAGAGCTACAATAATCAGGCAATGGAAGACAAAGTTTGTAGGTAGAGGATTGTCTAAAAAAAGATGTTAACTCTGCCTACAACTTCTACAGTGGACTGTGAAAAGCAAGTCCCTGTGGGAATCGGCCTGAACAGAACACTACAGCTCCTGAAGGACTCGAACCGCAGCCTGAGGGGTCTAAACCCAGACCCTTTGTTCATGCCTAGGAGTCAAAAGTGGATACAACAGACTCCTGGCTCTGTTTATGCCTGAAAGAGCAACCTCCTGCCAAACCCCCCCAGACCCAGGGGGTAGGTGCTTCCTGCCTCTAATTATTGGTGATTAAATGGTAAGGGCCTACATTTTAAGTAGGCAATTCAGATCCCTTTATCATAAGCAGGAAAAACATTATCTTAAAATAAACTCTAGGGGAACTCTGCACAAGAATGGTAAAAGATACGGTAAAATCCCCTTTTTATCAAAGGGGCTCCAATCCCCACCTCCCTCTTCCCAGGAAAACATCCTTATTCTGTGGCCAGTTTCAGATTCCTCTCTTGCTTAAACGTCTTATGCCATCCAACCTGAAGTGAGGACACATGCTTAGCACTTATCAAGTGTATATTTAGATTATACAGGCTATTAATTTCTTTTATAGTGTCTTAGCATAAACAATTGCTCAGACTGAGGCGAGAGCAGCTGGGCACCCAACTGAACAGAAACAAGGAGCGTGCGTGGGGGGAGGTTAAGCATGTAAGATATGCAGCCATCTGCAGCACTCGCCGGGGACTGCTGGTACACACTCGTAATAACCAGCCAGACTGCAAGAGGAAACGTCTTCTGAAACACACACAGACACTGGAATACAGAGACATGAAAATACTGCATCTGCAGCAGGGTATGAGCTAAGCGCCCTCGCCCTCTGTGTCAGAAATCTCAGCGAACGCAGGGGAGGAGTTGAAGCACAAAGGAAGAAATCATGCAGAAGTAAGTGCAGCAGATGAGAGTATTGCTCCAAACTCCAAATCCCAGCTCTGGCAGCTGAGGTGACGTCGTGCAGCTTCCAGCTGAAAGAGGCCCTTGGACAAGCAAGCTGGAGTTGCATTTTGTATTTTCCTTGAAGAAGCTGCATCTGCACAGCTGAGCGGAGCCTCACAGCTTTTGTCTCATCTCTGCATTGGAATGAAAGACAGAACCCACAAAGATGCTTTTTCTCCAAAGGGCATGAGGAACACAAGGCTGGGAAATGACACTGCAGAGGGACCTGCATCCTCAGACACATTTGGGAAATGCAGGCTAAGGAAGGCATCTCTTGGTTGCTGGGGTCTATCCCAGTTCTACAAGAGTGACAAGATTAGAACAAGGCTCTTGTGAGATGTGGATAGCTAAAAGGGTCAGACAATGATCTCAAGCATGACACAGGATTTGTTTGAGATTTTAACACATAGAGCCCTAATATAAATGTTTTATTTAAAGTAAAAAGTGTGCACAAATAAAGGAAATGATTACACAACAACATTCAAGACCATATTCCATATGAAACAGGTAAATAGTAGTGACAATATTAACTAGCAGAGCACCCATAGGAATCCAACTTGCATACAAAAAGGAGGTTACTCCACATAAATACACCATGCCTCTGATGCAGACACGTTCTCCAAAAAACAAAGCCTACTGCACTGGACTGTTTACACCCAATGTCCCTTCTGAATATTTCTGACAGTTGATATATGCTTAACAATGAAAAATAACAGTTAATATCATGGCACTTTGGAGAAAATTAAAAGTTTAAAAATGGATTTACAGTAATTTTAAGATATTTGTCACTTTGCAACATTCTCAACGGTTAGATATGCAAATAGAAAAAGTATCTTTTCTGTGACATCTTTTATCTATAAAAAAAATTAAGTTTACTCTTCTGTGACGAATGGCAGAAATGTCCTTCCTTATGTCAAGCCATTTTCCTTAATACCCCATCAGAAATTAAGCCACTGTAGAGACAAGGCTTTTCTTGTTTAAATAACTTCTGAATTTAGTATCAGTTAGGCCCTGATGTCTAAACCAGCCATGTGGGTGCAGGAGTCAGAGGCTAAACAATCACCATTTAAAAACTGCATGTAAGCAGTTCACTTGACATAAACGTGCTGAAGGTATTAGCTGCTCTTTAAAGTAGGTTTACTCTGATAATTTACATTTGAAAAGACACAACTTGAATTTAAGGGAACCTGATTTTTAGCAGCGTGGAGGTTCAACACTGCCCTGAAACTGAAGCCCCTCAAATCACTTCCCAGTTTTGAAAACTCAGCCCAATACTAAAGGGTTTCCTATTCATGTTGCAAAGAAAAATATGAACTAAATATCATACCATGACACCAGCGTGTATTTGTGCAATCCCCCTCCTTGCAACTCACATGGAAGTGAACAAACATACACAGGAAGATTTGTGCTACGGATTTACAGTGCTGCAATACAAGGATTTTCAAGGAGAGACACTGGCCAAGCAGAAAGTCTTAGTAAAAGCTCCAGGTAAGGTTTGCTAACTTGTGCTTGCAGATACTCAGACCCGCTTTCAGAGACACTTAGCTTGTCTTACAGCTCTTACATAACACAGATTCCTTTCTTCAATGTCTCTTAATCCCTTTTCCTCAAAGTAATAAAAAAGTAGTACATTTGGCATTTCTTCAGCCCAAAACACTTGTAACTATTCCTTAAAACATTAAAAATAAGAATTATCTGTGCTGTATATTACACTGCTCACTAACATGAAATGTAAGAAACATACCTCCTAAGTCCTAGTTTGAACCATTCTTTCAATTGCTTTCCTTGAGCCTGCTACCACATTTCAGGTTTGATTGTGATTACAGATCACCATCTCTAAGGGACAAAGTTAAGGGAGTCATTGTGGACAGCACCTATTTTTTTTTATAGATGTGCTTTTTCCACTGGCAAAGTGGAACACATTCCCAACAACGTGGCAGTAAGATAAAAGGAACCAAGCCCTGATCCAGGCTGCAGCTGTACCGTGTGCAGGTCTGATGCAGTTAAGACAGAAAGTGTAAAAGCAATAAATAGTATGATCTGTCAGTATTAGCTGCCCATTACTGCTAAACTATGCTGTTCAGATTTTAACTTCTCTAAGTGTTAACTGAATTCTTTATTTAAACTGACACGTGGTATCGTGTCCAACTCTCGCTGACAGGGCCAGGCTAGAAAGGCACTCTCTGCATCAGCATATAATTCCTAGTGCGACTTTTGGAGCTCTACCAATTCTAATATGGAGTTAATCATCTCTTCAGGATAAGAGCAATACACCCAGTGAAAGCAGCCACTCTTGACTGTTCAGTGTAAGTATTTGCTCTCCTGGCTCTCATTTCAATCTGAAGGGCACTAACATAGCTCTAAGTTTAGAACAGGGAAAACAGATGTTTAGACTGAAGAGATTCAGGACTACAGAAGTGATAAGTTCTTACTCATCTTGGTGAAAAACCTGAAATCCTTGAATGATAATTTATTACATCACCTGATGCAATTTGTGTTTATTAAGCACTAAAAACCTTTCCTAAAAACATCAGAATGCTGTACTGGCAAACTATACAGCCAGACACCTTTGTTCAGTCGCAGGAGACCCACAGACCAGCTCCTGTGTTAAAATTCAGGTTTGGCAAAACTGCTAGAAAGTTTAACATTTTAAATCTGGCAGCTGAAGGTTCAGTGTAACAACTGTCCTGGACAACATTAATACAAAAAGAAAATAGTGAGTAAATCACTGGTGGCAAGGGCAGGATGTTCAGTTACTCATTCTATGCAAGTGCATCCAAATGGAGAGATGTTTATCCATGCAGAAACAAACAGAGTAACAATTGGCACAGTCCAGAAATGGAGAATTCAGACACATTCCTCAGCTGACATCAAAAGAGGATTTATGTATTCAAAGCCTTCAAATTCAGATTGGTCAATCTTCTTCACAACATCACTATTAAGATTAAAAAAACAGTCATTAGTTCAGCAAAATCTAAAAGATAACAATATTAACTGATAGTTTGACTTAAAATTTAAACCTGCACAGTGAATTGGAATTGAGAACATTTGCTTTTCTCTTTTGTCCTTCCCCACCTTTACAGTTACCACTGTTTTTTTTCTAGCCCCTATAATGGTACCAAAACACAAAACCTCTCAGGAGCAGTGACTGGGCTGCACATTCTCCCACAAAGCAATCTGCAAGGTTTGCAGTTTTAAAACTTGCCCTAAACAGTCAGTTTTGTAAAATCCTGAAAACATTAGGATGTGACAGACACTGCCCCTGCATCAGCAACTTTTCTACACTTTATTTGTATATTCCACATTTAGGAGGGGATGAAGAAGGAAGTTGGATCTCAGGCCTCATTAAGGTGCACAGGTCACATTTAATACTCGCTGTGGTCATGTCCTAGCCTAGCAAAATTCCTAAACTGTGAGCAGCAGTGGCTCAGTCAAACTAGAAAGGCCCTTCCCTCCTCATCCCAAATCAGGGTCCATCTGGAGTAAGGAACCACAAATCCAAAATCAAGCACATTATCAAGCATTTTATCAAGGCTTTTCAACCAGGATAATTTCATCTGACTACTAACAATTTAAAATACCTGAACAAGCCAAACAAAGCATCTTCTCTGGTTCAGGTAAATTCAATTTAAATCAAACATTCCAGAAATATCATTGCTTAAAGTAATGCAAAAAGAAAACTAAGATCCTTCATAGCAACTTTCCCACTGTTAGTTTATTTTTACATCCTGCCAGAATACAATACTTAATCCCATCATACTTTGACTACAGGAGGACACGTAACAGAATTTTCTTTGAACTAACTCAAGAAATGCTATTTATTGCTTTGCACATACTCTTATGGACTACAACTACAGCTAGTAAATGAAGTTGTATTACTCCTTCACAGATTTATCAGAACTTCTTAGATTCTACAGTACTTACTCATCATCTGGAGTGAGCTGCACAGGTTCATTCGTGAATTGGGAATCAAAGTTATCCAGACCAAACTCTCCAGAGATATTTGGTTTAAATGGAGGCACCACTTGCTTTTGCTCCATCTAAGAATAAACGCAGTTAGTGACACTGAGAATGAGTTACAACCTACTGAATTATTTTTAAACAAGGCTGGAAGTTACTATTATTTTGTTATACTTTCTGCAATCATTCTATTAATCTCCTGAGTAAAAGGGTTAAAAGATTCTGCATTGCAATTATGGTATAACATAAATGAAGATCTTAAGGCTTTTGAGCTTAAAGCCATCTCTTATGCTCAATACAAGTTTTCAAGCCATCACTGTAGGAAAGGAATCAGCCAAGCCAGTGAGCACTCACATACCAGATCCCAATCAACGTTGCGGAAAAAGGGATGTCCCTGGATATCTGCAAATCCTGTTTGAGGATGGCAGCCCAAACGCTCCTTTGGATCCTGTGCAAGGAAGAAAATACTTCTAAACGGGTGCCACAGCCTATTCATGGTGCCAGAAAGTGAATGAAATGCCAGTGTTAGAAATCCCATGAGAAATGAAACACCAGAGTTACAAGGGACACTGAAGAACTAAGCTCACATTATTTATTTTGGGAACTGTTCCAATTTACTAGCTGAAATAGGCATGAATATATGGAAGCCCTTAACTGAATTTTATATGAATGCCTGTGCCACCTTTCTTCATTTGTATTCAGACCTGTTTCAACACACCATATGTTTCAGAGCAGGTGTGGTTAGATTACTAATTAATTTGATTTTTCCCCCCACACCTTCCCCTGCTCCTCCCTGAGCAGACTATGCCAGGCAATCACACTGGGGCAGTAACTGCAGTTCCTGGAAAATACTGTGGAAAGAAGGTTATTTTAACAAGGCAGTTCCATCTCCATGTACATACATGCATACACTGCCAGGGAGCTGTAACAGTGTGCAGTGAACAGTGTCACTTTCTTAGAGTAATTTAACCAAGTCTGGTTTCTCCTGTACCTCCTTCTTCCCACTGATGCAACACTCACTAAAGGCCAGCACATGCTTGGGCTCATCCACTACCACGTGTGACCCTTCTGACTCCCAGGCCAGAGAGCTCCCAGCAAGCAGTGAGCACATCCTGCCTCTGCACTCCCCTCCATGGAGTCATCAGGAGTTGTCAAAGTGATTTGTTAAACTGCTTCTCTAAGAACCAAAATAAATCTGGTAAGTTTGTTCAGTTCCCCAGGTTAAAGAAATCACTTGGAGCATTTCTATGCCTTTCACATTGAAATTTAATTACAATCCCAGCCTGAGGACCTGGAGCTTCACGTTTTAAGACAAGTATTCAGTCCCACTGAAATTCTGCTTTAGGTTCACACCTTTACTATCCTGTTTCTGTGTACAGCAAAGTACATCAGCTACACATCAATTAGTCAACACGTTTTCAAAAAACCAGCTGCTCTTGAGAAGTCAATGACAATCTCCTTTAGCTCTTACCTTGTTAAGGAAACTCTTTAGAACACCTGCTGCCTTAACAGAGAGGGATCGGGGAATGCGGATCTGTTTTTCCAAAATTACTGCAAGAAAACAAAGTTCCTATCAGCCTTTGCATCTTTGAAGTCAGATTAAAGGTAAGTAGAAGCAAAGCACTGAAGTGAAGGAACACCCATCTCTTCCTTACCTTGGAAGAGATAATCTTCTGTGTTCTGATCAGGATTGTCAGAACTCCCCACAATGTCGAACGGCGACCGACCCGCCATCATTTCAAACATGAGCACACCAAGAGCCCACCAGTCTACGCTGAAGCCTGGAATTCAAGAGATAACACCACTGGAGACATTTCACAACAAAAATACCAACACTTTTGCAGCTAAAAACAGGCAGAGAACAATGAATGAGTTAATAAGTGTAAGTACTGACAGCCTTTCCAATTAGCGGAATAAAGAACAGGTAATGATTGTACCAGACATTACTTGGATCATTATGTGCACAACAGGAGGGGATGCTGCACAGAGACAAGGAAATGGAGAGTTTAAAGGTTGGTTTTAAGAGCCTAACAAAGGTCTAGATAATATTTAAGCCATTACTAACCAACAGTGCACTGTCCAGGGCGGGAGATAAGGACAAGGAGGAAGTACGTGATTTCTAACAGCAGCAAGTCAGCCATTCATGGAGCAATGCACATCTACTGTGCCATTCACTGCTAAGGGGAAAGCCCAGTAGCCAGGCTGGGACTGATCCAGTCTGTCTGGCCTGGAATGTTTGTGATAAGGAAGGAAGATCTGAAGCCAGTCTGAAAAGACATTTGACTGAAGTAAGACGGTAGATTATAAAACGTGTGTAAAGGGACATCTACTATCTAGGCCCTTAGCAATGGATCTATCTGTCTAATCTAATCTATCACTGCTGTCAAATGCAAAGCTCCAAAACCACAATTCCAGCCTGCAAGTATATTATTAGTAGTATCTAAAATATTTATAAACAATAATAAATTTGAAAGACTCAAACCATTCAAGACTGGTAGAAAGAATTTGAAGTGTGGAAGGCAGAGCCTCTCATTTGCTTTGTGGGTTATTTTCTGCTCTTCCTTTGAAGGCTTTATTTGCTTTTAATTCAGCATCCTGCCTGAAAGACTGACCATGTATCTAATGGAGATTTATACTTTCTACTGCTAAACAACACAGGTAAGAAGTGAGAGACGAGGTGAAAGTTATAAAGTGGGACCAAAAAATTCCATTTACCATAATCCTCTCCCCGGAGAATTTCAGGTGCAATATAGTTTGGAGTCCCACAGAACGTGCTGGTTGTGTCACCAGGCCTCAGACCCTCCTTTAAGAAAAGATGGGAAGAAAATCCTTAACAGTTAACCAAAGATCCCACACTCCCTCTCTGCTAAGAACTTAATTTTGAGTTTACTTAAGTGTCCTGAATAACCAACATAATGGCAATTCCATGGCAAAGTCAAACTTGTGCTCCAGATCTTCGTAATGATAGAAGTTTTCCCAGAGGAAATGGTCAGAGACCCAGGACTCAAATAGAAGGAAGTGTGACTGACACATTTCAGCCTCTTGCTCCTTTTGGATTGAGCTGCCCTGCCTCTTCAGCCACGGCAAACAAGCTGATCCAGCAGCTTTATAAAAACACAAACAGTACATACACATGTAGCCTTGCACTTGGGCACTTGTCTTTTCTCCATGTGTGGAAGTGAAATGAGCACACAGCCTGTGTGCACTGTGTCCAAATATATACCCTGACATGTCACATTTTTAGGTCTCTGCATCTTTTAATTTCTTGTTGATTTTCCTGGCAAGAAAGTAAAGCTTACCTTGCACATGCCATAATCTGTAAGTTTAATATGCCCTTCAGAATCCAGTAGCACATTATCCAGTTTTAAATCCCTGTAGATTATCCCTCGTTCATGTAAATAGTTCAGTGCTAGACTGATTTCAGCAGAATAAAACCTAATGTAGAAACAGATATTGATTACTCAAGTAATCAAAACCCAACCCACAATAAAACAGTCTTGGTGGTATGACATTTTCGAAACATAATCCTATGTGTTCTATTATTTTTCCACAGAGAGGTGGCTAGTTGTTTATAATCATACAAATGTTTCTATCCACTTCAAAATTTGTGTTTAATTAATATTAATGTCTACTGCAATCATCCCTTTCATCTCACCATCTGAGATTAAACATATGCACCAAGAACTCAGCATTTGCCTGGACAGCTGGTAGTGGTTGTTGGACGAGAAACACATTGGTATCATTAGACATGTTAAAAAAATAGCACAAAACTGTTTTCCTAGAAAAAAAAAATCAGACTCCAGTCATACAGGGTAGTGCCAATGCAACCAATACCTAAGGGCTTCCTACTACAGCTCCCCCTTGAAACCAAAGTATGGAGGCTTGGAGCACCAAAATGAGGATGCAGTTTCCCATTGCTTAAATCATTAACCTCTGGAGAGGATTTGCTGGCTCATCCTCACAATCTCTGCACTGTTTGGATGCAAGAAATCTGGAAAGAGACACACCTGGCATGCTCCTCTGGCAGCTTCCTCTGCCTCTGCATGTGGAACATCAGGTCTCCTCCATTTACATACTCTATAACAAAGAATAACCTGGAACGCACAGGATTGTTAGACATGATTGTGCACATGGCTGAAAGATGTTTGAGATGTCACAGGTCTGGTATCAAACAATGACAGTTCCGTTACTCCCACCCCTCTGGTACTATAGCTGGTTTCACCACTCCCTCTCCTTCTGAATTCCCAATGTTAAATATATTATAAAAGCACACTGAGTTTCTCTAGATAATTCCTTTATTGCTAAAAGAAAGTAGATATACCTTCCCATATTTCTAATCCATTAGAGCTACTGCTTGCCATTATTATATATGTGACTATATAAACAGATTTACATCAGTTTCTATGCACAAACCAGGAAAAAAACCCCAGACTAATTTTCCTTCCTGACCCCTTTAATCTCCTTTGTTTGTGGTTAATAGTTTCTTCTCACTTCCCTCCAGTAGCCTGCCACCTTTCCAAAACAGCAAGGATACTGTTTAAATATACAATTACTGTATTTTATATGTATTTAAAGTTATTACTGTATAGAGTAGGAAAATAATCATTTTCATCTCTATCAATTGTGTTTTCCTTTTAAAAATTCAGATTCTATTTTCTGAGTCTTGCTCAGAGATCCATCTTCAGACAATCCAGGCAAGTTTGAAACCAATTTTCTCATTATTTAAACATCTGATTTTCCTCTCCCTTTTTCCTTCCCTTTTTAGGTTCTCTTCTATCTCATATTCTCAAGACTTTTTTCCTGCTAGCTGCACTTCTTTTCCTGTCCAGAATTCTTCCTGTCACACTACCAGTACTTTATATACTTTTGCATCTTCCCCATCTGAAAACCTCAGATGAACATGGGATTTGGCTCAAAATGTCACAATGATTTACAAAACACTGACTTTCACTACCTACCTAACACCCTATGCTTTAAATAGGCCTTTGAGGTGCCTAACAGGATGAAATTTTTTTTAGTAAGACTGTCTTGTTATTATCTTATGACCTTTACCTGCTTTCTGTCTGAAAGCAAGAGTGTAGTCCGACCAGAAAGGGATGATTTGAAGCCTGTTCAAAGACGTGTTTCTCTGTCTGAACCCAATCAATATCCTGTTTATGGAAGAAAAGCGACATTCAGAAAAGGATTGTTGCATTGCTTAGGTCAAGTATTAATGACAATTTGCAGAAAGACATTCAAGTGCTTTGCTGTCCTTGTTTTACTTGCAAGAAATTAAATACTTTATAGTTCTGCAATGTGAGGCAATACAATACAGCATATTATATTTTTTTGTGAATGCCCTTTACTTTTAGCCCTGTGTAACCACACTTGGGAAGGAAAACAGCTATAAAAGATAAACTGGTGTAGAGAAATGTAAAGCAGCACCAATAAATGCAGAGGGAACCAAAGGGAGTCTGAGAAATAAACGCTAAAGTTCTTGGACTGCAAGCCACAGTCACTCAAATATTTACAGAGTAGCCTAAAGAAGCCCAAGGGAAATCCACACTAACAAGAGGTTTTTAGCAGTTTAATGTGCAACTTCTGATAAGTTTTCACTAATCACTGTGCAAGCTACAAAAATTTTTAAGATGGATGTCTGATTTAAAGAGCAATTAAAATAACCCAGACCTGAACATATGAAAATGAAACTCCACTCATTTTATTTCAGCCCAGCAAGCCAAAGTATAGGAGTGATAGAGAATACTGCTCCAAAATAAGGAATGAATCCAGACTTATTCACTTCAGTTCTGCAGGAGCACTGCTGCAGACAGTGCTGAGTATGGAAGGAGACACTGAGAGCAGAGGTGATGAGGCCTGTGACAGAAACCACGAGCACAGGAGGGTGGCTGTGAGTGAAGATCCCCAAATCTGTGACCTGCCTTGTGAAGCTTCTGCAGTGCAGATCAAGGAACCACTTGTTTAATTCTCCATGAGTGCTGCAGCCCCCCAGCCTGGCTCCCACCTCCTGGGGGATACTGGAGCTCTTTGAAGAGCTGCTCAGTTTACTGACAAACCCCCTGCCCACCTCGTCATCGTTGACGAGCTCCTTCTTCACCACTTTCATGGCGTAAATGCGCTCGGTTTTCTTCAGTCGAACCAGCAGCACTTTGGCATAGCTGCCTCTCCCAATGACTCTGAGCAAGTCAAAGTCCTGGAGGCCCAGGCTGGAGGAAGCTTTGCCACTTTCCCTGATGCTCATTGCCTGTGGATTAAGACACTTGGAAATGAGGAAGCAGCTTGCCAGTGTGAGCGACTGCAGAAATCGGCATTTCAAACAGAACAGCAAAATTAATATGAACAAGCAATTCAATTAACACTTACTCTTAAAACTGCACTGTCCTGGAAAGGAATGTGAAGGGGGAAAAAGGAGGCAGAGGAGACTTGGCAGATACGAAACAAAGCAAATTGTAGGGATTTGGAATGCTCTTTAAATGAAAGTACATCTCAACTGGATGTTCAAAATAAAACAGTGTGCAAGCCATAAATGCACACACCTGAGTGAGCAACACAAACGTGCCTTATGTGCAAATTTTCAGTTTACGACAAATTAAATTACTAAAATCTTGAAACAGGCTTTAAGATCTCTGATGATCCTCATGGCTCCCTCCCAGCTTGAGACATTCTGTGATTCTATGCATAGAGTTACCCTGGTTAAGGTATTTTACCTCTTTTTCTTCACCAACATGGTCCAAGCTCTCATGACTTGAGGGATTGTATGGAATCACTAGAGGTGCAAGAAGAATTATTAGGCAACACAACAGTATTTTCTTTTGCCCTAAAATTTCCACACCCAGAGATACACAAATTAAATGCACCTACTGCAAGTATTCCAACCTGACGGGTTTGCATGAGGACTGACTGACACAAGAATAAACTGTTTGGTTACCACTCCAGCAGAAACTCTGCTAATGCTGTTAAGGGTTGGGGTTTTTTGCTTCATTAGGCATTTAAAGTACTCAGCTTACTGATGGAAAAGTGTAACTGACAGCCTAAATTCTTCCTTTTTTGCCAAGTTTCTTAAACTGAGAAGATACGGAAAGCTGGAATTTTTACACTTACATCCCTTTTAGCATTAAGAAGCTGTCTTACTTTTCTTATTTTATGAAAAAGTTAAGAAGGGTTTTTGAAATAATTTTACTTCAAAGTTCATGTTTCAGCAACTTACAGTAATTTAAAGAAAATAATTATTAATCTTACCTGATTCTACATTATCTGAATGCACTGATGATGGATCCATAGGCATTATTGGCTCCTGCAAATAAGCAGAGAATTCTTGTAATAAACTGTTCAAGTGTGAGATGCATAATGTTGAAATCAATAAATTAAATTAATGATCCCTGAGGAATACAATCTAGCTACTTTTTAACTTTACTAGTCAACATAATTACTGCTCTAATCCTTTACCAACAAAAAAACCCAACTGCAGTCCTTATTTTCCCTATTTTCTGAAAGTTAGGACATATTTCCAGAGGCTGTTGAAGTGACAACTTAGTACATGGGACAGAAGTACAGCAGATGAGAAGTGACACAGGAACTCTTAAGTACTTTAGCAATGCATATATTAGTCAAAAGAATTCACAAAATGTAGACTTGTAGCTGCCTGCTTTACTAAAGCAGAAGCAGTAATAATCTCAATTTCTCTGGGGACTTAAGAACTAAAGATGATTGAACTTCTTGGGAGAAAAGTCCAATCTTCTGCACTTCATCTTCCTGTTCTGTAAATGGGAAATAATCCAATAATCTATCAGACATTTAGGAATTTATTTTACCTGTACTTCACTTTGAAGATGTAAAATAGTGTGTTACATGCTATGTAACAATATTGTGAAGGATGAGATAAATGTCACTTAGATGCTTATATCTGACACAGACATGAAAACTGTTTCCTGTCTTGCTACTAATTCTGCTCAGTGAATTCCAAACTTTCTTGCAGAAGTCACAATTAACCATAAAAAATGATGTTTCATCTGCTGTGATTATTGGCAGGCTGCAAAAACAGCATAATATAAATAGCTTGACATTTTTTGGTTGGTTGGTTGTTGCTGTTTCAAGACAACCCCTTCAGATTAGTTGTACTTACTGGCTGCAGTGTGTGACGGCCACACTCAATGCTGACAAGTTTGTGACACTTCTTGTGGACCAGCAGTTTGCAGTTGATGCACTTGTAGCCCTGGCGCCCCAGGCCCCATATCCGGTCAGTGCAGATGGCACAGTGAGCTCTCTGCAATCACAAACCAAACAAGCTGATGAAAGAGCAAAACTAAACCACAGGAACCATCCAGCCACATTTTCATTAACCAAGCTCATTTGCCATGTATCTCATCTCTCTGTGCATTTGAGTCCTTACAGAGGAAGGCAGGACAGCAAAAGCTTCAACACATTAAACCAGCAGGTACCGGAAATGGGAAGATCACCACTCACTGACAGTCACAAAACAACTCTAAAGACCCAGGGAAACAGGGTGCCCACAGAGGCAAGAGTGGAAAGTGATTAAACTATGGTGCCTTGACAGCCTTTGACCTGGATGAGGTCATAAAACAAAACAAAAAACAAAGCCAAAGTTAGACATGAGGATGCTCAAGATGAAGTTTAGTGGAGACAATCTCAAGCATTAAGCACACAATACACGAAGCTTAGAGAAGAAGGAAAGATCGTTGAAGCTGTCAAGGGACCTGACTTATTCAAATATTTTGGATTTGTTTTCTGCTGTTGCTTTTTCTGAATACAGCAGACAACCTCCTTGGTTCTTTGCTAATTATTTTTGGCTGCTGCTTCTTGAAAACATTGCAAATGGTTGGCTATTTTCAGTTGATTACATGGCACCAGAAACAGGCAGTTTTAAAGGAGAAAACTCAGGTGCTTCTCCAAAGCAATGACAGAAAAGTCTGTGCATCATAAGCAAGTTCAGACCTTTTTACTTCCAGAACTTCAAGAACTGAAAATGTACTTTCAGCTCACAGCCATCCAAGGCCAGCATTGCAGTCTGCGCTCTGGGAAGATTTTAAGGGAACACAAGAGCTTTGATATGAGTAATATCATGGGGTTTGAGTATATGTAAAGGGAATTGCAACCAAATAATGTTCTCAGTCTACTTTAAGTTCCTGATAGTTTAAGTTTATTGAAAGTACAGGGTTACCCAAAGTCTACAGACAAACAACAAAAATGAGAATAAAACTACCTTACAACTTTTCAAGGCAGTGACATAGCAAAGTACGACATTCCTGTATCATGGCTTTAAGTACCCAAGGAGAGTCTCACCCTGTTAAATCGTTTGGCTTGGAAAGTGTGACCATTTGCACAATAGAGCTTTCGCCACCGGCGGGCGCCTCGGCGATAAATGGATTCTAAGAGGAAAAACACAGGATTATATCCACACAAACAGAAACACAGAACTACAACATCTGCCCATGGACCTGTCTGTGCTGAGTGACTTGCAGAGTGAAGTTTCTCTCCTGCACCTTACGGGAACACAGAGGGATGTTGAAGTATCTTGTTTATTTTTTTGTTAAGTTTTGGAGAAAATTCGAAGGAGAATATCCCGATCAACTCAAAGTTATTTCTGAGTTTCCAAAATTAAAAGGAACAGCAAGTCAAGGGAAGAAAAGTTGTCCAAACAATACAAACACTTGTGTGCAAAGTATGCATCTGCCTTACCTAAACTTGGGGAGGAGCTGTGGGGGAAGGGGAAGGAGGAAGGAAGGTGAATTTTGGGAGCATATCCTGATTTATAAGATGGCTTAACAAATCCTCCAGTGTTTTAGACCCACAGCTGACACTGTCTCATTTTTTTGATTATTACTTTTATTTTTCTTACTTGAGGCATGTCAGGAACCTAAACTGAAAACTAAGGCATACAAAACTACATGAGCTGCCAATTTCTTTCTGATTCAGTCTGCAACCTCATTTTTTCAGACAAGCAGCATTACCTATCCTGCCCAAGTAAACTGCACATTTGCATTTTTCCAGGACTTGGATACCAAGCTGAGAGATGTGTGTGTGCATAACATACACAGAGTCTTCTATAAAACTGAGGGGAAATTATCTCTTTAATGTCCAGAACATCAGCTAACAAAACTCAGGGATTTTCAGAGAATCCTCCTGATAGTACCTAAACATCAATTTAAAATGAATTAACCACAGATCTGTAAATGGTGACACAAGTCATTACCACTGGTTACAAGCCTCTGTTCACATTTGTCACCAGCAATCTGGCAACTCCCAAAAAGACAGGAAGAGGATAAAAAACTGTCACGATAGAAGAGGCAAAAGCAAGGAAAGCAGAGTGACATGGATAGTTAACAAGAATGTGAAATGCTTATTAACAATGATTCAGAATTGACAAACAACAGCCAAGTTTAGCAAGACTTTCTATTTCTTTTGAATATTTAATTTGTACAGATTTGCATTATTAATATTCATAAATGTGTGATGCCAAACCATAGAGTATCAGAATCTGTTAAAACAGGAAATCTGAACTGGTTTTCTGTGGTTATTAAATCAAATGCCTACTTACTGTCTTCTCCTGGACAAGGCATGCCAGGCCGCTCTGGTACACAAGGAAACACTGCAAGAAGGACATTAACTTCTGATTAACTTTTATTCCAGACAGAAAATAAGTCCTTGGGTTAAATACAACATTCCTGAAAGGCATTCAGCCATCTGGGAGGACAGCAGCGACTGCACTTCAACAAAACCGACATACATGAGAAATATGAGCACAGTGCAGAATAAATGAAGTTATTTCCTAAAGAAAGCAACTAGAAAAAATAATGATTCTGGTTTCTCATGTGACCAATCTTCACAGTTAGTCAAGATTTCCAAATGCTATAAATTATATGACAGTGTCCAACAGCCACACATGATGCTGACCACATGTGGTTTTTCCCCCCAGATTATTTAGCTTCAGTAACAGTACCCATTTTTTACAGTTTATTCTGCTCCAGTAACTGGCAGAGAGAAGTATAGCTGGGGAGAGACAGCCCTGGTGCCAATTTAATCAGGAGCTAATCAAACACAAAAATAAATGGAGAAAGGGCAGATCAAAAAGTATAGTGAAGTAATATATAGAAAACCAGTGAAATGTAGCTACAAACAGACTACATCCTTCCACATTTTGAAACTCTCTGTGAGAAGCTGGAAAGCTTTCTCTTCATTCCAAACAGGTTGATGGTGAACTGATTTTTTGCACCCTTTTCAAAGCAGGAGCATGTTTAGACACTTTAGTGTAACACACCAACACTTCACAATGATCCCCTGCTTTTCTGCTCTAATCTGTTAAACCAAGATCAACCTTCTACTTGTAAAAATACACAAACAACAAGAAAAATATTCTGCAGAAGCTGCCAAAATAGGCATATAACCCTGAAAAATGAAAGCTGAACAATTACACATCAAACAGGGGCACGATATTATTATGTTTAAAACTGAAATACTTAGTTTTAGAAAGTAAACTTTTGACTCATCTGGCATCACAAATGGAGCTTATTAATTAACATTTTTCCTAGTAGAGATGCTGCTCTAAATCACTCATCAAAAACAAAGAGCAGGATAATATATAAATTTAATAAATAAAACCAAACAAACTAAACTGCATCCCTTCTACCCTTCGCTGCCAGCAAGTGTACAAAGGCACTTGGGCTGAATGGATGAACAGACAGGGTCTTTCATTAATAAACCAACAGCAGAGTGTTTTTCCTCCCTTAATTTAACAAAGAACAGCTCAAATCACAGTGCAAGGTCATCTGCATCCCTCAGACACAAAGCCACCACAGGCTTTAGCAGTGCAAAAGGCACAGGTAAGACAAGGTAAGTTCTTCCCAGGTACCAACATGAGCAGCAATACAGCAAATTTCCCCTTACCATGAATCAGAAGCTCCGAGTCCTTGTTTAGCTCATACAACCGAAAGGCCTCTTCTAACTCCAGCTGGGAAGAAACTGTACATGGATCTCCTGAGGGAAGATAACAGAGCAACACAAGACTCATCCCAGTTTGTTCTGTACCATTCCACAGCTCCCTCACAGTTAGTTCTAAGATAATTACTGTAACAAAGCAGAACAATATTCTCAAGTTGTGGCAGTGTTTATTTTTGACACTGTTCAGAGAATACATCTGGAAATTCATATTGAATGCTCTCAGGGAAAATAAAAATATGGAATATTCCCAAGAGGCAAGCAGGTCAGAATCACAAAACATCACTGGTTCAGTTTGATACAAGCAAAGTCTCACATCAATCACAAAACATCACTGGTTCAGTTTGATACAAGCAAAGTCTCACATCATCACAGGGGGTGCAGGTCATCGTTCTGCACCTAAAAACCTTCTGAGATTGCATTTTATTTAATGGATTTTTAATTAGAGCTGAGTCAATTCTGTTTTCACAGCTGCTTCAACACTGCCAAGACTTTAACCAGAGGTGCAAAAGCACTTAGACCTCCAGTCTCCCTTCAAACCTCAATGAAAACCTCTGACAAATAATGTAACCCAAGCACAACACCCCATTTTTCTGATTTTTAACTACTACTTTCACACTCACAGGCCTATTTGAAATAAAATCCCTTAAAGAAAGGGGAAAGGAA
Source organism: Myrmophylax atrothorax (assembly GCA_026770055.1). Taxonomy (NCBI): domain Eukaryota; kingdom Metazoa; phylum Chordata; class Aves; order Passeriformes; family Thamnophilidae; genus Myrmophylax; species Myrmophylax atrothorax. The sequence continues at coordinate 21,963,517 of JAOXXN010000137.1, forward strand.
AAAAACTGTGGATTGGCTAGTTTTGCTTCTTTTTTATAAACAATTGGAATTTTGTCAACCATTTGAGATGGGGTAGGTTAAATTACATGCCAAATGCTTGATAATAAAGTTTCTCTGACAAGCCTGTGTTTTCTTTGGTGTCTGATTAGTAACATTATAACAAAATTATCCCCTTAAAACAGTAAGCTGTTTTTCAGAATAGTATTACAACTGAAATACTTTTGAAACAATGTTGAAGCTCAATCACCACTGTCCCAGAGAAATAAAATATTAGTTAGTAGTTCAACGTTTTCCCCCCCCTCTCCACCTATGCAAGATGTTCTCTACAAGAACAAGGGATTTATCTCTGCCTGCTCCAACATGAGCAGAACAAGCTTCTGTCTAGCCAGAATCCCACACAGCAAGTCTGCTGTCATGTAACACTTCCAATTTCTAACAGAAATACTACTTTCCATGTCCTTAAGTGGTAAACTGGTTGTGGGTAACTAAACTGGAGGAAGGCAGGACAATTTCCATCTCAGCTGAACTGGATCCAGTCTGGAAGTTTTACTGCTCTGAGTCTTCGGTCAAGACCATGGTTTGAAAGTTAACGAGCAACAGAGTAATAACTGTAAAAACTCACTATTTAAATTCACCCCAAAGAAGCTTTATCAGTTAATCTGTTTTGTTTCTAATGTATCATAATGTATTTGTTTCTAATGTATCTTCCCCCAGCCCAGGAAGGACATGGAGCTGCTGGTGAGTCCAGAGGAGGCACCAGGGTGATCAGAGGATGGAGCAGCTCTGCTCGGAGGGAAGGCTGGGAGAGCTGGGATTGTGCAGCCTGGAAAACAGAACTCCAGGGTGACCTCACTGTGGCATTCCTGGACCTGAAGGGAGCCAAATAAGGAAAATGGAGAGAGACCATTTACAGCGGATGGAGTGACAGGACAAGGGGGAATGGATTCACACTGACAAAAAGTAGGCTTAGATTGGATATTAGGTGGAATTTCTTCCCTGTGAGGGTGGGCAGGCCTGGCACAGGTGCCCAGAGAAGCTGTGACTGCCCCAGCCCTGGGAGTGTCCAAGGCCAGGCTGGACAGGGCTTGGAGCAACCTGGGCTGGTGGGAGGTGTCCCTGCCCATGGCTTTGAGTTCCCTTCCAACCCAAACCATTCTATGTTCTCACAATCTTCAGAAAAAGTGAATTCAGTAATTTGAGTTTGAAAATCCATCTTGCACATTCTTATGCCATTTATGTTGCCACTTCAGTTACTATAATAACCCCAGTTTAACATCATCTAAAACCACATATCTCACCTACAGCATAAAAGAATTTCCTAAACACAAAAAAGAAACGCAGAACAATCTCTAAATAATAGTGCAAAGGTCTATACATCCTTCTCTTTGCCAACTCCTATTAGGTTTTTAGCTCAGCTCTCTTTGGCTGTGTTCCAGACGAAATGCCAGTTAGGCATTGCTGCCCGCTTACCCTTTCACGGGAGATGGCAGCAGTGGGGAGCTCTAATCATTTACAAAGGTCAGCATAGGAAGCTAGCCCCTGAGCAGTCATTTAAAATTCCATTGATCCCTATTTGTAGTCAGGGAAAGAAAATGGACATTTCAGCTGTATTGTAATTATGAGGCTTCGAGGCAACTGTAAATAGATGTGCAAATCCAGATACTGGCAAATACCTTAGAGAAGAAATTATTACTATGGTATAACATATATCCAGGAAAGGTTGAAGATAAAACTGCATATAAAAAAAGATCAATCATCTTTTTGCTAATTTGCCATGCTTGGCAGCCTATAAGGGTTATCACAATTATCAGAAGTCTGATGAATATTTAAGCGAGGGCCAACTGGCTGAGAGTGATCTCAGACGAAGTTGTTGAGCTTCACAGAGTAAGAAATTCTGCACTGGAGTAAGGACTCATTTCCTGGGAGGTGCAGGTCACAAATGTAGTCTAAGAGATAACTGGTATCATGCAAAGGTTATATGAATATTATATGAGTATCTTATCCAAAGTCCCCATTTCATTTCCAAAGCCACAGGAGCTACACCTGGCTCTGTCCTACCTGTGCTGCACTGGGCCATGAGTGTTCCAACATGCAACAGAACCACAGCCTCTTTTTTCCTTTTCTTTTTTGCACATGCAAATTGTAAACAAATCATGCCTTTTCTCTAGATTCCCCACAGTGGGATAAATCCTGCCCTCACCTTGAAACCTGCAGTGTCTGGTGCTGTTCTACCAACACAACACGGAACAGCTTCAAGAGTGTGCAGAAGGTTTGCACTCACCTGTTCCTCGGGTTCTCTGTCCTTTCCTTTTTGAGCAGTGAGCAAAGCTGCAGACAGCTCTTCAGATCACATACTAATTTTTGACAAATGCATGAGATTTTCCAGCACCTGTAATTCAGCAGCTGGCAGGGAACCTGAGACCAACAGCCAGAGCTGAAGGAGCTGGGGGAATTCTGATCCACCACACTGGTGAATCCTGGTAAGACCTTTCTCCTCACCTCCCTGTCCCTCTCACCCCACATCACCCAGTTGTCTGTTCATGCCATAAGCTCTTCAGACAAGGATCCTCCTCCGCTACTTATAACCAAGCCCCGGTGGGATGAACAGACACCATTAATTTCATACAAATAAGGACTATGCTGCCAGGTACAAAGCACCAGACAAACACACAACACAGTTTCTGGGACTGGTTTTACAGTACACACCATGGTAAACTACAGCAGGAAAGAACAACCTTATGTAAAACCTTCATGAATGCTGACCAAAACATTTCTAATACATCAAACAGATGCATCATCAGTGAGGTCACAGCATCCTAATGTTCTATAAAGTAAGGACTGAAGTGCTGAAATACTTACAAATACTATTGCACAAAGTCTCATCAATCTTTTAAAAAATTATCACTGGTGGTTGTTTTGTTTTTAAAAAAACTCATCCAAAGGCAGAGAACCATAAAAATACATTGAAAATAATCAAAAGAATCATGATCCTGATACTGGTGACCAACAGAGGCTTAGTCTTGCAGAGGTTACTGCGCTCCAGCTGACTTAGGAGAACTTCTCTGCACACTCACTGTTAACTCTGGATTTGCTTACAACAAAACATCTTTGCAGTTCGTGGCTACTTAGTGGCAAGACATTTGATGACATTCCTGCATGGTTTGTAACATCCAAAGCAAACCGACCACCACTGTTGGCTTCTTCACACCCCCATTCCAAGTTTATCTTCCTTCCATCTCCAAGTCACATCCTGTTCTTTCGTTGCCTACATCAGATTACCTGAACCAGTCTCTTTCTACTCATCATCTGTCTCTTCATCAAAAATATTCCCCCCAGTTGCAACCTTTGTTTAAAATAAAACAAAGCAGTATCCTGGCTTTGGTCCAAAGGAGGGGGCACTGCCCCTTGGCCACCCTGACCCTGAGGGACTCTCCTCCCCAGTGCCCTGAGCAGCCACATCCTCTCTGTCAGTGGGAATGATCTGCAGCCACTTTGGCTCACCTGGTTCTACACTAATCACCCTCTGAATTCTCAGCTCTAAGAGTAACATTAATTAAATGTATTTCAGTATTCTGAAATGATTCCTAGAGGTACCTGTAAAACTAAAGCTACTTAAGCTTCCTACTTTACACAACCAATTATATTTTAAAGCAACAAAGCAGCCTGTTATTACAATACAGTTTCTCTTTAAGCCAGTTACTAATTCCTGGATATTTAAACAAATGAAGCACCTGTTACTATCTATACATCCTGATAAAATAATTTCCTGTTAATTAACATGACTTAGCAGAATTTAATCTAACACTCTACATCAACCAACAAGATGCCATCATTTGATAGCTGCTCTCATTTTCATATTGGACTGCTGATGCAAAATCATTCTTTAACTTGCCTTCATCACAATTAAAATGCATATACTTATCAATAACATATTAAAATTTCTGCCCCCTGGGAAGGCAGCAATTCTTCAATTCAGAACTACATTAACCAACAACAATTAACTTTTTTGAAAGTAAAAATATTTATCTAAAACACAAATATTTCAATATATTATACAAGCAAAATGTTTACAAATCAGATGCTGCTCCCTGCTCCTTATCCAATCCAAAGGCATTTTTAGCAAGCCATTTACTTACTGAGAGGCATCTCACTTGATGGAAAGTACAGCATAAGAAGGAAGCATGATTTGGACCATGACATTTTCCTCTTTGAGATGGTGGCACAGCATTAAAACCACGGAAAGGACACTGTTCCACTGCTTTCATAAAGTGCACCTCACAAGAGAGGTCCTACAATGTTAGTTTGTTTTCTTTGTGCCATTATTTGTTGTGACACATTTAGGTGTTCCAGAAAGAAGTGCCTGAAGCCATTTGCCACAGGGAAGACAGCCATATGTCTGTCTGAACTACCAACAGCAGATCTTAAAATCTAGATTTAATCATTTCCAAAAACCAAGAATGCAACTTATTCATCAGGCAAAACAGAGGCAAATGAAAATTAGCTGGTCTAAAGCAGAAATGTAGACGAAATACGGGCATGAGCAGCCAAGGACTGCACTGAGAGAAACCTCCTGCAATATGGTCAGAAAGTCAGAGGACAACTGGAACTCTTAAAATTCAAATCTACATATAAATACCTTCAAAAATCAAAGGGAGAAGAGGGAGTGGCATCACATGAGAGAGAAAAGGTCAAGGAGGTGTTTCTCTACCTACAGGCAAAACTGAGGGATGTTTTTTGGCCTGGAAGGAAAATAACCCAGTGACAGACACAGATGACTGTGAAGATAAAGAAGAAAGGGCTTAAGGAAGAAGTCATGTATGTTTAAATACTGCCAGCACAGGATTTGATAAGGGAATAGAAGCTGAGTTGAAAATAAGTTTCTGTAGTCACAGAGCCAGCTCAGCCCACACAGAACTACATTTTGCCAACTTACAATGCCCAGCATAGCTCAAAGTGGCACCTGAGAGGAGCAGCACTAGAGGCTGTAAATAAACACCTGCAGGCAGAGCGAGGGCAGTACAGGAACCCCACACAGGACACTGCCAAGGGAGGGGGGGCTAAAGGCAGAAATGTCTGATGAGAGCAAGGTCATACCAACAATGATTTCAGCCCTGATTTCTGGCCATCAGGGAGATCCCTCCTAACTCTGCTGCGATGGATGGCTCAATTCCTGACACCAGGGTCATGTGCTTGTTTAATTGATGGGTCTGCACCAAGGATCTATCAGTCTCAGACAGTGATTACACTCCCCAGAAAAACATCTTTTCTGCTGAGCAGTGCCTGAGATGTGGAACCATCACACATGTCCTGAGATGCCCACAACAGAAGGTGCAATTAAAAAATGGAAGTCATTAAAAATGCTGGCAGTGACCTCAACAAGGCCAGGACAATGAGCAGGAAGGATTGGGGCAGCAGTGAACTTCAGAGAGCCCTGCAAAGCAGCTCCTGCCTGCAGATGCCCAAAGGTCAGCAGAACCCCACAGCTCCTGCTGGGAGAAACTGGGCCCAAGGAGGGAAGTTGGGAGGAGGCACTGCCAGAATGCAACACCAGAGGATTTTCACCTCTTTGTACACTGAATGTGTTCTGTGAGGCTTTGAAACATTCACAGCTCTGACAAAATACATCTCAATTTCTTCAGTACAAAGTGGCTGCTGCTTCTTCATGAGTGTTCAGTAAAAGCTCCAATAAGGACTTGCAATAGCTGTACATCTATTTTAACGAGATCAGGATTTGACTTTGCTGCAAAAGGTGTTTGTATTTTGGGTTTGGTATTACTGGGGTTTTTATTCTTATTTTTTTCTTTCTCCCACACTTTTAAAAGCATTCAAAAATTATTGCATAGTGTTATGAAAAAGATCACCAAGGGCAAAGACCACACTGGGAACATTTCAGCCCCTCAATGGCTGTTTCTCAGAGTAAAGAGCATCTGAGCACAGCTCTGGAATCTTAACTGGCTACTTTGGACCAAGCATCCTTCCTTCAATAGCCATTTGTGTTTATTACATCTCATTTCATTATGGTTTAGAAGTTTACTCAAAACTTCCATTTAAATGTGCCTTATTACCTTCAATCTGTGTCAGACTCTGACACAGAAACTGTCAGGTGCATCCTGCCTTTCAGTTTCCTTTTCCCTGAAAGAAAAACCTTACGAGTCATTTTCTCCAGTCATGTACTGGAGTTAGTTAAATGTGATTATTAAAATAATCATCAGTAAAACTACAATTTTATCTCCTTCCTACTCAAGACCACATACTATCTGAGCTGACTATATATCTCTCTCTATATATATATCTATACACATATATACATATATATATGATACAGGCTTAATTTTCTTGAAAGTATCCTTAATAAATTCCTCATAGCTTATGAAAATCAAAAGAATGAGGAGTTTTGAGATCTGATTTTTAAAAGTCTTGTAATTTTTTATCACACTTGGTTGTATTTTTTGATTTTCCAAATGCAATATCACTATTTCAGTTTAACTTAAACCCATTTATTTCTGCAACTCTCCAACCATTTCTTCAAGATACACATTCTTATCTAGAGTGACACAAGGTATAACAAATACTTTTAGGAAGATATACCTCCAACACTGACAGAGTTCTACAACAATGGATTTTTTTTTATCCTTTCAGTAACTTTAATCACTCCATTTCTTCACTCCTCAGTAGCTGTTGCTGGGGCTGCAGTACCTTTTGTCTGGGTTTGGTTAACACTATTCCTCAAACAATTTCTCTCCAGCAGCACCAGTCCCAGCCTCTCATACACTAAGCAGGAGGAACTCTATTTTAAGCCTTGATATTTGTTAGTCCCGTAACAGTGTTTGGCTCATTTGCCAAGCCAAATACAGACCCTCTGAGCAAAGGGTTTCTGAGGCACAAACAACTGGGCAGGACCAGCATTACTGGAAACATTGAACTTATTGAAACTTATTCAACTTATTGCAATGTCAGTAACTGACTTGGAGTGAAATCAGAAAAAAATGAAAAAAATTCCCTAAGATCTGTTATTTTATGATTATCAGTCCTAATGTTATTTCAGAGCAAGGTAACAGTGGGCAACTGCAGATCCTCTCAAGCTGCTCTTCAAAGGAAACAACACATCCAGCTAAATATGACTGGCAGAAGTCAAAAAGCTCCAAGGGTTCCTCAGGTCAGGGCATGGGACAGAAGCCCTCACTGCTGGGGCACTGCTGAGACAGGTGGGTTAAAACCTCTTCCCTTTGCCAATCTGAGTGGGGGGTTGCTGTCCTCCCCACATTTCTAGGACATTCTCCCTTCCCCTTGGAGTGAGACACTGAGGACTCAGCCTGATGCTGTAACAAAGATCAGGGAATATCAAACCCAGTGAAAGCCTCTGTGAAGGACAGTCATGTCCAGAGTTACAGCCAAGGTCACACAGAGCAGCAAACCTGTTTGCTGTGCCTTTAGCTGGGGCCATCTGACAGAAACACCGGGATAACAGGGGCCAAGTAAGAGGGGAAACACCTTTGCTGTTTGGAAGCCATGCCCTGGACAGTGTGAGGGCCAGAAGCAGCACCCAGGATGCCTCCCATCAGCTGCCACTCCTGCAGCAGGAACTCCCAGGGACTGCTGTGCCAAGCCTGGCACTGGAACCTGAGTGAACTGCTCTGACTTCCAGATGGTGAAGTATCCCTAGAACAGCATTTTTAAAATCATCCTTTAATCACAGAATCACAGAATTGATTGGGTTGGAAAAGACCTCCGAGATCATCAAGTCCAACCCTTGGGCCAACTCCAGTCCCTTTACCAGATCATGGC
>JAOXXN010000137.1:21988565-22003502 GCA_026770055.1 Myrmophylax atrothorax
TTCACAAGTGCGTATGTTTTGCAAGATTAGTCATAGAAAGTCAAAATAAATGGAATCAAAATCTAGAAAGTGAGAGCAAACCACTGGAATGACTAACCATAAATAGGGTTTTGAGCCTGAATGTGTGATGGCATTGGCTACAAGTGCTGCTTATTTGGCAAGTTTGAGTGAAAAACCTCTGGTGTTGTGCAGAGATTTGCTGCTTCAGTGGTACCCAGGGTGAGTTTCTCAAAATGAGGCTAACCTGCTTGGGGAACTTTCCTTGCTAAGGGTTAGTGCTAATGCCAACAATAGAGTTTTTATTAGCTGCTGGAGAAGTTGCTGGGAGACTTGAAAATTAAGAACAGTAAACATTAGAGGTGATAAAGAAGTTTTATGCATGGGGTAGATGTTTTGGCAGCAGGCAGTCACTCTGAAGAGACAGGGAGGCTGTTTTGGAGCCTAGATAATATAAAATGAGAGAAAACTTTGTGAAAAATAACCTCATAACCAGCTAGCATTTAGATGAAGTGAGTTATGACACTACCACAGGAGAAAACAATCTGGGAGATCGGATACAGGTTTCAGTGTGAAGGCTGTTGACCTGCAGCATTTGCAGTTTGATGAGCAGCCCTGATTCAGAATATGTTACATTGGAGAAGGGCCTTCAAAACATGCAGTTGACCAATTTAAAGACCAGAGGTATAATTTGTGTGCATGGTGCCCACACATCCTTCAGAGGCACAGATTTTGTTCTGCTGGAACAGAAGAAAACCTCCTTTTGCATCCCTTCTGAAGCTGAGTGTGGCTGTAGGTTTTCCCTGTAGGTGACTAAAAGCTTTGTGAAATGCATCTGATTTCAGCACCTTTTGTTTCTTCTTGATTTTGTCTCTTCAGATTGGTTTGTTCTTCCACAGGGATTATGTGGCCTGGACAGTAGAAGGATACTGTCTAGGAGGACACTGAGCTTTTGGCATCTGGTGCCCAGGCAGCCTGTGAGGGATTCATCACTGGAGTTTCTAAAGACAGGCTGGATGGAAATGCAGTTCCTCAGGCCTGACAGTCTTTCCTGTGACATTTTTCATTCCCACACTCAACTGCTTAGGCATTAGAGAGTTAGAAGAGGTCTCTCAAACTGTAGTATTTCAGTCTTCTATCCTCTTTAACTTGCTGAACAAAGTTCAACTCTCTTCTTGTCTAACGTTGATGTTTCTGGCCACTCATTTGTTTGTCAAGAAAACACCAAGAAGGCATACAATAAAAACCAGACTGAGTGAAGGGCTCTAAGAGCAGCAGTTGGGAGAGCCAGTGGTGGGACAACTGGGCATGGAAAATGATTGATTTTATGTGCAGAGCAGTTGTGAAATGTTCTGTGGCATTCTGGGGACATGCCATTGCTAACAAATGATTGCCCGTTGGGGATAGAAAATGCCAACCATTGTTCTGAAGAAGGAAATAGCCTTATTGATACTGAATTAGGCTCACATTGAATTATTATTCATTTGCAGTGCATCCTGTTTTCCAAATATGAAAATTAACTGACCATGCAGAAGTCCTGCAGCACTATTGGCCTTTATAGTTGTTGGTCATATCTACATCCTTATGGTCCAGGTGGAGTTTGGGCTGTTTATAACTGGGGATATATTGTGGCAGAAGTTTGCATTGTCAGAGCAGCTGAAGGAAGCTGTTCTGCTTCTTAAGAGTTCATCAAACTAGTTCTTGTTTTATAACAAGCTTGAGAGAGAGGCTGGCAGAGATAAATGTGTTGGCAGATTAGGCTTAAACTTCTGGGATACATTTTGGATTGTCACATTGAATGTTGATGGCAGAAAAATAGCGGTATAGAAAACAATAATGTGTCCTTTTGAAGGGAGTAAAAACTGAGCTATCTATAGAAATTGAGATGAACACCAAATAGAATATTTTGTACAGTGGCTATTTTGTATCCAACTCTGAAAACTTTGAGTTTTGTTCCCAGTGTTATCTAATAGTTTCTGCTGAAATCCTCACAGAGTATAGAAATCCACTGCCCACAAAGTTTGTTTCTTCTGTTGAAGGGAATGGTTTTATTTAATAATTTTTATTTATAAAAATTAGGAAGTGACTGGCATGCAACATGGATTTCTTAAGCAGTGATTAGGAACTGGAAAACAGGTATTTTCGTGCCATCAGACAGATGAGGATATAAACTGTTTTTATAGGTGGGAGGCTGTAGGTCCAGAAGAGGATGGGGATGTCACATTCCATTGGTGTGAGAAAATAAATACTTAATGGGGCACGAGGTGATATGATACGTTATTAAAAAGCATAGGGAAGTGATGTTATCCTTCTGTTAATTATCACTCTAGTTGTAGAGAGAGATTAATGCTCAGACGTTCTTAAATGGCTTTGAAAAATCAAAGGACTTGGGGAACTGGAAGGTGCTGGCCCATATGTGGTAGCAATGGACTAATGGAAGATTAGAGGCAATCTGGAGATGCACCAGAGGACAAAATATGGAATACTTCAGGGTTCTTTTGTGTGCAGGTAAATGCAGTACGGTATCTCATGGCTGCAAACAGAGAAAGGTCAAGCAAGAAGGCCAACCATGGACGTTTTTATTCAATGGCAGAATTGAACAAGCAGCAATGGCAGGTGAACAAGCTGGACCACTGCGTAAAACTGGATTCCGGGCCATTTGCTACAGGCAGACCTGGTGCTGCTGTTCCCTCTGCACTGCAGTTTGTGGGCCTGGCATCCAGCTGAGGCTGAATTGAGGCACTCACTCTGGGTTTTGTGACAAAGAGCAGGAGAATGCTGGGAAAGAGGAGCATTGCCATGCCAGTCACACAGTTTTGGCAGTAGTTACGGTGAGGGATCAGTAGCAACTAATGTTTCCTCCAAACCTGCCCTTTCTTTCCTCTTGTTATGTCTCTCTCTTCAGCAAACAGCACCACTCCTCCTTGACTAGACAAGTCTGTCCGGAGATGTGTGATGGAACCTGCTGTCTCCCAGGACCTGGGCTCAGACCAACTAAAACCAAGTGCTGGGTTTAAAACCTGGACACGCGGGGAAAGCGTAACGGTTGTGATTGACTCTTACCAGGCACTGATGATTTCCAACATTAATGTCTTCCATTTCTTCGTTTTCAGAAATGCAAACAAAGGCTTAGCCTCCTTCCTAGCCCGGCAATAGTGACATACTAACACAGTTATTACAGCAAACATTGTGGCTCTCTCTGGTTGTGATGTTTTCTTTCTGTGGGGAGACTGAAATACTAACTCACAAATAATGTCTTTAGAAGTCTTATTAGTCACACATTTTTAAGACATTCCAAAATCATACCAACCTCCTTCTGAGCTTGTCTGTTGCTACCAATGATTCAAAGTTTTGAAAACTCTCCTTTAGTTTTGATTTACATTTTGGTCTTGGGCACTTGTTATTTCTGGCAAATGCCAGCTCAGTTTCATTAAAGAAAAATCTGTTTTACAGCCACACGGCTCAGATCTGCTGCGCTTCTAATAATTGATGGCTGGTTTCCTTATTTCCTGCATTGTAGAAAAATAAGGACCTTGTTAGATCCAAACAAGCCTGCATAAAGTCACAGTGTGAAACATCAGGTTGGGGGTGAGCAGAGCAGCTGTGGGCAGGTTTTACAACTCTGGGCTACAGTTGGTCAAGGCAGCCAAGGGAAACTGAGAGATACCCATGTGACTGAAATTCAGTTGAGTTCCTTGGCTTCTCGGCCTGAGATTTATATTTGTGACACCTTTCCCCTCTGTCAGTCCCTGGGCCAGACACAGGTCTGTGTCTGTGTGTGTACTTAGGGCTCTGCACACCCTGTGGAGTGGCTGCTGTGCCCATTCCTGGCTGTGTCACCGTGGGATGTGGCTGTTCCCAGTGTTGGCTGCCTTGCTCCAACTGCCCACAACAGTGTGAGTGTGTGCTGTGGGAGAAAGCAGCTGCCATGTGGTGGGGATGAAAAATCAAAGGCAAACACTTTCTGAATTTCTGCAAGTGGGCAAATTAATTTCAATCTGAACTGTCATCACAAGAGCCTTTTTTTCCTTCCCCTTTCCTTTGGGTGGGATCTTTGATTTATATTTCTGAATGAGGCCCACTAAGTTAAGTCTCTCTAAAGATGTTCAGTTACAGAACCCTGTCAGTTTGTTGGTTTATGTTATCATGGACACTTTTCTGGGATTTGCTTGGGTTTTTTTGTTGTTTTAAGAGGCAGTGAAATTCCATGGAGCCTATATTAATTGAAATCAGTCTGTAAGTTTGAATGAGTGTCTATCAGGTATCGTTCCACAATGCAATAGCTGTCAGATGCCTCTTACCATCTTGCCAGTCCATAAGCAGAGACAGGATCCTGCCTTAGAGATTCGTGGAGTTAAATGGCTCGTAGGAAGCCAAGCAGTGACACCTGAACAATGTCATAAAAGGTGGTGTTTTGTTTTGTTTTTTTCATATACTTATCATATCCAGCTTGTTTGCTTTGAGAACTGGATGGTTGTTTTCAGGCAAGACAAATGTGTGATGACTCTCCTAGACATTCCTTTGAAGGACTTGCTCCTTAAAGGAGGTGATAAAGAATTTGTAGGAACTGTAGAACTACTAAAAAATCAAGCCTTAAAATTTGCTTTACTAAAATTGATCTAGAGAGGTATTCAGGCACCTAATTCCCATTGACATCCGTGGAAATTCAATGCCTAAACAGCTCCCTGGATCTGATACTTAGTCTTCTGGCATTGAATATTCACAGTTCATGCTTTCTGTGGGTCTCCTTTTAAAGGCATCTTCTGTGAGTGGTGCAATAGTATTAATTTCGAATTCTTCCCATCGTTAGTTCCAGCACGTGATGCAGAGAGTTGCCTGGAAAGCTGTGCCATGTGGTAATCTATTGTTCCACCAAGGAGTTGAGGCCTCATAGACGAACAGTGGGCTGGGAGAGTGACTCAGAGAAAATGCACTGCAGTTTTAATAATTGTTACTGGGGGAGCATGGGGCCAACCTTCAGGCGCTGAGCTTTGCTGAGTGGGGAACTAGAGCGACATACTCGTTTGTTTGGATGGAAATCCAGGGAAAAGTGGGAGATTTTTGTTGGCGTTTCCTCCACTCAGCACTGATCTTATCATGCTGGTTTAGTAGCAGAGCCCCTTTGGCTCCTTGCCAGGTGATACCACTGGAGTCCGTCTGAGATGTGTAAGATAAAAGATCTCAGGGAATTGCAAGTATTATGACTTTCCTATCAAACTCTTCTGTGTAGAGTCTTCTGACCCAGAAAACTGTATTTCTTTTAAAACTCCTGTTACTGAAAGAAAAGGAAACACAAGAGCTGGGAAGTGGGACCTGATGTTTATAAGGGCCCTGAGAGCAGCTGTAATTAGTGCAGGTTTTTGGAAGAGACTTGTTCCTCTGCCAGCAAAGGGCCTTGGTGTTCAGCCAGGTTAGATGTAGCCTGGGAGTGAGCACTTGGGAACTGTGTACCATAGACCGATTCTGTGTCTGGCACTAAGAACACGAAGTGTCCTCTCACTTAACATATAAAATAAAATACTTTGTGTGCTCCCACCGTGTCCTGTGAGATGCTCCAGAGGGCTGAGTCACTGCCCAGCCATTTGGGCTGGTTCTCTAAACCCTGACTTGTGAAGGGCTGCATGGGGTGCTGTGAGGTGCTCTTCTGGGTGCTGTCTTAGTCTTGTGGTACTGTGCAGTTGACACTTTCTTTCACTGTGGGCCCACAGGTCTGGTAGTACAGCCAAGGGAGAGATGTGAGAGCGAATAAGTTCCCCTGGTGACAGGAGTCCCCATTGTCAGTCTCTTCCTTGCATTCATAGAGATTCATAACTACTTTGGACACAAATGTAGGCCCATCTCCACCAAGAGGTAAAACTGGACCTGCTGGAAGTTGTGTGTGTAAGTGGTCAAAGTAGTCATTAAGGAAAACCCCCCAGATAGTCTTTATTTTCTTTTTAAATCTTCAATATTGAACTCTGGAGTAGTGAGCTTCATGTTTCTCAATTTCACAATGCATGAGAGGCAAAGATTGACTTCTTTTCCTAAGGACTCTACAGAGCTGTTGTCCATCCAGTTTCCCTGGTATTAGACAGCAATCAGAACTGCCACAAACTTTTCCAGATCTGACAGAAGTCGGTGGGACCTCTCTTGCTTGCAGCAGAGCTGAATTCGAGTGAGTCACTTAGGAAGCCACCTGGGACACAATGGGCAGCTGCACAGAAAGGTGCTGGGGCATGGACAGGACCCCCAATGAAATCTCTGTGCCTTGTCTGTGCTGCTGTAGAGCAGAAGGCCAGTGGTGTCCAGTCCAAACCCCAGTGGAGCAGGAGATGGGAAGGGACTGCATGGATGATGCCCAGTTCATTGCTGTTGCAGACAGTCAGTGCTCAGTGCAGGGAGCGTCTGTCCCACACACCCACAAGCCACAACACACTCCTCAAAACACCAAAAGCCAGAAACTGCTGTGTGCCATGAAGAGCAGGAGAGATAGAAAGCTCTGACTGTGGCCTGCAGCTCTGGAGAGGCCGGGAATTTCCTTAAATAAAAATAAATAGCAATAGGACAAGGGGGGCACGGGCTTAAGCTCTGCCAGGGGAAATTTAAGTTGGAGATCAGAAAAAAATTCTTTCCAGAGAGAGTGCTCAGGCCTTGGAATGGGCTGTTTACTGAAGGATATCAGACTTAAGGATAGTGCAGGGTACAGACCTGACTCCCAAATAAAGGAGAGGGGAAGTGCTATACTAGAAAGTTCAGTTGGTTCATCATGTGCTAAGGGTGTGGATTGTTAACATAAACCTGTATAAAATAAAGCTGTTTGTTGGACCAACATTGACCACAGGGATCCAGAGGTATCTGTGTGGGTGTAGCTGCTGCTTGGGATCCAGTCCCCTCTTGCTTCTATTGAAATTAGTTCTCCCTGAGCTCTACAGTCCATTCTGTTGGGTGTGATCACTGGGGCTCTCTCACACTGCCCTGGTCTCTCGCAAAGCAGAACATGATGTAGGCTGTGTTGGAGCAGCTGAGAGGCTGGGGTGTTGTGTTGGGTGTGATGTGTTGTCAGGCTGTCCTTGAGAGCGTGGATATGTTGATGCTGACAGTGCCCTGTGACTTCAGCAAGAGCAGCAAGTTCACTATTACATAATTGGTGTGAAAAGAATTTATTTGGTTTTAAGTCCTTGTAAAGGTAAACTTCAACATCATGTCAGCATGGTGTGTGCTTTGTAATTGTAATTAATTACCTACTGATTCATCACAGGTTATTCAGCAGGCCTTGCATCGTCCTCCTAGCTCAGCTGCTCAGTACCTCCAGCAGATGTATGCAGCCCAACAGCAGCATCTCATGCTGCAAACTGCTGCTCTGCAGCAGCAGCACTTAAGCAGTACCCAATTTCAGAGTCTGGCAACTGTTCCACAGGTGAGAGTGAAGAGACAAAGAACGGTGTGTTATCCAGAGCAGGGCTACAGCCACTGTCAAACATAATAACAGCTTAAGTGCCTGAGCTTAATGCCTCAACATAATTCACTGTTATATTTTAATGACGTTGTTGTTTTAAATTGTATCTCCCTCCAGACTGTTGGAGGATTTTGCCCAGTGGTATAGATGCTACAGTAGGCAACCATTCCATGCTTTATTGCATGCAATGTAATGCATCATGTAAATCATCAAGCAGTAATAAAATAAATATTAAAAATAGACTACTTCAATCTTCATCCCATGATTTTCTCTAAACGTTGATGGGGAAAGCAATGAATAGCAGTGTATCTTAGTGAAATCAAATAAAAATAATGAACATTGTAGTGTGTTTTGCCTCACATCTGGCTGCATTGCAAGTAATTGCAAAATTCAATTTTAACTTTGAATGTGAAAATGTAGGAGGTAAATGACATTTCATTTCTGAAGCACAGCTTTTAACATTAGTGAGCACTGGGGGAGACCCATTTTGAACTAAAGCAGTGGCAAGATTTCCTTTGACCTCAGTTGACCTTGGATTGAGAATATGATCTTGCAGAGAGGTGGTTGTTAATGATTTTGCACATGGAAATGCTAAAATAAAGACCTCAGGGAAATGGCTGCTTTGTGTCAGAACTGAACTGGCTCTTTTTGGCTCCTGGCTTTTCCTTCAATGCCTTTTTCATTATGTTGTTGTAATACATGGATTTGTCTTTTTTGTTGTGATGGATTTGTGTGTGGAAATACAGTTACTGAGACAGAGCAAAGGAAAACAGGTTGGGGACAGCTGAGGAGTTTTGGTATCAGTCTGTTCATACAGAAACCCAGATCACTGTCCCTGTATTATCAGAAAGGTTGGAATAGCCTGCTGTGGTAGACTCTAGGTGTGCATACATAAATGACCATTTTAGAACATGAGAGTGTTCTTTACAGCATTTGTAAGGCTTGTTTTATTTTTTGAGGATTCTAATTATAGTAAAAATATTATGTGAGTTTTAACAATGACAGTTTTTAATGATGTCACATTTTAAGTTCTGAGCACCATGGGTAGTGAGCTGACCAGTAAGCTCCATCATTAACAGCTTGATAGACTTCACCTCTGATAGTTTTTGTTCAAGTCTGGATCTGAAATTGGGTAGGAATTCAAGGAATTTAGTACCTTGCAGGTGGAATTCTATAGAGCAGAGTGCACTTTGCTGAAAACTATTTCCACTGAGTGTTTTTACTGTTAACTCAGAGAAAAGGTAAAGGTAGAGAGGGATGTTTCTCATGGTTTATGCAATAATATGAACATCACTTAAACACTTTCTGGTTCCAATATTTGACACATATTCTTGCTGTTTAGGCAAGCCTGTCAGGTGGGAGGCAATGTCCTTCCCCCCCTGGGAGTGTCACTCAGCAGTCAAGCATGTCGCAGACCTCGGTACGTAACTGAACAAAGCCCTGCACCCGTTCCTAACCCTGCTTGGTTATTACATGGCTACTGGGAAAAGCAGAAAATACTTCAGTGTTGAAATTTGTAGGGTTACAATTGGTGTTACAGACACAGTAAACAGGAGCACGACAACTCTGTAGTGAGTGTTGGGCACTGTGTGCTGTTGTTGCTGGCCACTGTTGGCTTCCCCAGTCCCAGACCCCTCCTGGTCCTCTCAGGGGCAGCTGCTCATTCCACAAGCACCAGGGACTGTTCAGGCTCCTGCAAGAGTCACTCCCTAAGCTCTCATACTCTTACTTAATTTCTTACTGGATGTTTGACATTCTTTATTGAGGGCACTACAGTAGGTTAAAATCATCACTGTGTATCAGTGATTAAACAACACTAAATCGTAAGAATCAAAGTCAATACTCAGATATATTTACGAAACTGATTAAATCTTTATAGCATTCATTCTTTTATTGATTATCATCTTTTATCATGCATCTCTTTTGCACTTCCTATGTTCTAGGCATGTGCTCAGGTTTCACTTGTGAGTTCTGTGTTCAGTTCATGTTGTATTTCTTTAAGTGGCATCTTCAGACATATAATTTGCACAGTCTTTACAGTTCTACAGTTGTCTGGTGTAGGATTTGTTAGTCCTACAGACATCCTGCTTATTAATCACACCCTCGAGCTGTTCATGACTCCAGTGCATAGCTTCACTGATTTAACTATGTATTTTTTTAAGCTCTCATAGCTTGGCTTGGCTTACAGTTGTTAGAAGTAAAATCATTCATTCATTAAATTTAGGAGGGAAAGTCTTTAAAGATGTCTGATGTTAAACTAACAGAATAATTGGGCTGGGGTTTTTCAAGGAAATCTTTTAAGTAAGTGATGAAAAAGAGCTGGGCACTTAACTCTGTTAGACTGGTTAGAAAAGAAAAAGAAAACAGAAAACCAAAACCACAACTGCTTTTTTGGTTTTTTTGAGAAGATGCTACAGAACAGTTATTGAGGAGCATTTAATATGAAATTAGAGAAAGTTTTAGTGTTCAGTCGTTTTTCAATGTGCGTATGTAAAATGAGGATTTAAAGTCTGTGTGTGGTGGCAAAAAGAAGTGTCCTGATCAGGTTGCATAACAAGCATAACAGAATATACCAATCCAGGCAGATAAGAAAAATGTTTTAAAATGCTGAAATATTAAAATTCAGGTGTTTTTCTTAAAATATTGTGGGGTCATGCTACATATTATGTAAATGTGTATTTCTGTGAGGTGTATTTTTCAGACTTCATGATATCATTGCTTATACTCGTAACTGCTTATTATTTACTGCAAAGTGGTTGCTTGCAGTTTAAGAATCAAAATGTACAGTCTTGCCAGAATTCAGTTTTGTGATGATTGGCTCAATATATTTTTGATACCTTTGCAGTTCAGAGATTTCAACTGTCCCTGCTATTTTTGTCAAAGGCTTTCTGGCTTTAAACCATAGGATGACTGAATTCCCATGACAGAAGCAATATTTTTGTTTCCTTAGATTAACCTCTCCACCTCTCCTACACCTGCACAGATAATAAGCCGTTCTCAGACCTCCAACAACACCAGCAGCAGCATCACACAGCAGACGATGTTGCTGGGCAGCACCTCTCCCACCCTGAGTGCCAGCCAGGCTCAAATGTATCTACGAGCTCAAATGGTAAGTTTTGGTTACAGTCCTTAACATTGGCTCAGGTTCATCCCCATCATCTCCACAGCTTTGCTTGTTAAATAACGTTTTGACAGATTGGAAGACCTAAGTTCTCTCTCTTTATTATACTAGATATTGGGCTGCTCTCTTGTCTTTGTTTCACTCATTTGTAAAATTGGAGGGCAAGTCCTCTTGAATGTTTGTATAAAAGATCATAGGGGTGCTTATAAATCTCAAAGATTTTTTTCAACGTGTAGAACAAATATTTTGCATTAATATATTTTTTACATTATTATCTTTTAGTTTTATTTACTTAAACTATCATGATAAATTGTTCTTTGAGTAAATTAATAGTAAAAAACTGAATCTTAGAATCTGCACATCAGTACATGTAAGTTATGTATGTCCTTAAGATGCTGCATTTCTTTTACAGATCTTAAAAATTTCAGTCTCTCAGCATATGGTTTTTTTCTTGCTTAACAGCTTATTTTCACTCCTGCGACCACTGTGGCTGCTGTCCAGTCTGACATTCCTGTTGTCTCATCATCCTCCTCATCTTCCTGTCAGTCTGCAGCTACTCAGGTGAGCTCGGGTTAGTACAGTTCTGTCCAGCAGAGTGGGCCAGAACGTAAAAGGAAGAAATGTGTGCTTAGAAAAACTACTCAGCTGAGACCACAGAGCTGATGAGCTGCTCTGGTGCTCCTGCCAAACTCGAGCTGTTCTCTCCCATCTCAGTGGAGGTCACCTTATCTGTGAAGGTGTGCTGAAGGTTGAGTTGTGCTCACAGGGGTTAAGATTGCAGTAAATGCCTCCTGCATGGCAATGAGGAAACAGCTACTCTTGTCTTCTGAGCGGGATGTGAAGGTGTCCTGTGGTGACACAGTGAGCAGTGAGAAGTGAAATGTTCATTGTATGAGTGCTAAATGTTGAGTGAGGCAGGGATCCTGTAGTCAAAACAGTGGATGTTGATAATAATTAGTCCTCTTTTTCATGTAAATATGATGTAAATTCGTGCTACAAGTCATTATGCTTGAAAATAAAATTCTAGCTCAGCCTGGAGGATTGGAGGTCTGGGATCATTACGTACAGAATCTGGCTGTGATAGAACAGACCTCAGTGAAAATAGTCCCTGACTGATTTACTTGCAGAAGGGAAACCTGTTGTTTCATGTGGCATTGGAGGTATCATGGAAAGGTTGATTAAAATCACTGTAGAAACAAAGGTCTCAGTTTTGTTGATGTGTGGATAACACAGAGCAGATTCTGATCCCACTGACTACCCAAGGTCTGGCTTATGTTGGTGTCTGAAAGCTCACTCACAGACCATGGCACTTCTGCACTGTCAGTATGAAAATAAAATGGCTTTTCCTTAAGATGGTTTTTGTCATTCGCTTTGAAAGTACAATAAAAGAGAAAAATGCAAGTTTTAATTCAAATTAATGAAGAATATCCATTTCTTTTAGAAGTTCAATAAGGATCAAAAGACTTTTCTGTGTTTTCTTTATCACTGAAGTGATAAAGATCCCTGTCCTCTAAATTTTACAGCTTAAAAGATACTTTAATATGCAGATTTTTAGATTCTTTTGATCATGTAGGATGAGAAGCATTATATAATGTAATTTTTTTTGCTATTTTGGCCTGATGGTTGTCGCAGATGTTTCTGTATGGTTTGGGGTTTTTCATGTTTTGCTCATTTCCCAGGTTCAGAACTTGACACTGCGCAGTCAGAAGCTGGGTGTGTTGTCAAGTTCCCAGAATGGCCCACCAAAGAGCAGCAGCCAAACTCAGTCATTGTCCCTGTGCCCAAATAAACCTGTCACCAGTTCCAAGGGCAGCCAACCAGATCCCTCAGAAAGCAATAGGAAAGGCGAGAGCCCAACTCCAGAGTGTCGGAGCACGCCGGTCACACGGACATCCAGCATACATCACTTAGTAACACCAGGTGGGATGAAAATGGAGCTACAGGAGAGTTATTTTAGTTAAAATGAATTTGTATGTTATGGTTCTGTCAGAGTTCAGTGCTCTCTGACTGGGTTCTTTTAGATATTCCACATGAATAGCGTTTAAATTAATAGTAAATTTACTTGATATTGGACATTGCACAGAACGTTGATTGAGCAGAGTGATGCAGGAATGTTATTAAATCCTAGTAAAAGCACAAAATAGCAATTGCAATACACAGTTGAATGACAGCACAAACATGATTCTCATTCCTGGTCTCTGTATGGTTGTTGTCAGGATATGTCATCCCCAGTCTCTGGGAAGCAATATGCGGGCTGAAACCACCTCAAGGCTCTTTCTCTCATCAAAATCTATTTTGTTGGTGTTTTGGTTTTTTCCCTGTCTTGTCTATATCATCAGAACGTTCTTATATCAAGTACTTTTATAAATCCATGGGTAATAATGCTCAGAATCTTAGTATGTTGTATTAAGAGAAGTGACAATAACCTGCATGTGGCTAGATAAGCACTTCATTGCATGCAGCTTATTTGCATCTCAGCTTCCTTGTTTTGAAAGAGTGAGGGTAGCTTAGACAATTGGTCTGGATTCTGTGGAAATTAGCTTGGCTAAGGACAGATTTTAGAGAAAGAATGGGAGTTGTAGGCAGGCATTCTGGAGGTAACTGAGCCCTAATGCTCTCAGAACTCAGTTTGGTAAGGAAGAAATCCATAAAACACCTGCATAAATGAGTTTTATCTCAAGTGGACAAGACAAAGCAAGAAGGTTTGCATGTGCAGGACGTGTGTGTGCTGTAAGCAATTATTAGTGAGTCTCTGGTTCACTTAAAAGTGATGTGATATTTCTGGAAGTTGCACTATTTTTAGATTTGTGCCTCTCAGTTTGTGTGTTCAAGTTCAGGCAAATACTTTCAATGGTTTAAATTTATCCTCAATTCTTGGAATTTTAGATAATACTATTTTTAGAGACTAAGTAAACTTTAACTTAGCAGTTATCAACAAGTCCTGTTGATTGTGACATGCTTACCATTTCTGTTCCAGTCTGTTTCAAAGCAAAGGTTAAATTCACCTGAAGTCCCTGACATGAAATTTTTAAATAAGCAAAGGCTGGATCAACAGTAATCTTAGAATTAGCACCAAAGAGTTAAATTTATATACTTTTATCTAGAAAGTGTACATATGTAAAAAGCATGACTATGTTTCTTTGTTCATCGCTGCATTTTCACAGAATCACAGACTATTCTGAGCTGGAAGGGGGGGGGACCCACAAGGATCATCAAGTCCATCTCTTAAGTCAATGGCCCACAGAGGGGATTGAACCCATGACCTTGGCATTATTACAACCAAGTTTTAACCAACTGAGCTAATCTCAGGGTCAATCTATTTTGCTTTGGAAATAGATATATTTCCCCTAATAAATTGTTCTTGTGTACTGTATGCTGAGAAAGAAGATATTTCTAAACATATCTCTTAAGTGTTAAAAATAATGTGGTGATCTTTAAAGTGAAAAAACCTTTTAAAGTATTTTATAATGTTTTCAGGACTTGAAGGATAAATGCTGATTGTCAATTTTTTTCCCTCTCACAGCCTCATATTCTCCATTGCAACCTCATTCTCTAGTAAAGCATCAGCAGATCCCACTTCATTCACCACCTCCAAAGATTTCCCATCATCAGCTGATCCTGCAGCAGCAGCAGCAGCAAGTCCAGCCGATCGCACTCCAGACTCCTTCGGGCCAGGAACCGCCTCCATCCCAGCACTGTCTGCCCGTCCCAAGCCACGGGCTCCCTCCGTCTCCCAGCAGCGTCCCGTCCCACTGCTCGCCCATCCACGTCCATCCTCCGCCTCTGCCGCTCTCTCCCACCCCATCCCAGTCCGCTCAGCAGTCAGTGGTGGTATCCCCTCCGCCGTCCCACTCCCCGAGTCAGTCCCCCACGATAATTATTCACCCCCAAGCCCTTATCCAGCCCCAGGCGAGCTCCCTGGTGCCGGCGGCTCTGCAGCCGGAGCCCGGGGCCGCCCCGCCCGCTTCCGCCGCCCCGGTGCGGCCGCTCAGCCTCCCGCACCTGCCACTGCCACCCTCGCCCGCCGTGCACATCGGGCCGGTGGAGCAGCCCGGCCTGGTGGCCCCCGCACCGCACCCGCAATACCCCGCCCTGCAGTCCGCTCCCATCCCGCTGGCGGCATCCTCCTCACAGATCCAACCGCTGCCCTTGCAGTCGGTGCAGCCTCTACAAGTGCAGCCTGAAATTCTGTCCCAGGGCCAGGTTTTGGTTCAAAACACTCTGGTTTCTGAGGAAGAACTTCCTGCTGCGGAGGCTTTGGTGCAGCTGCCGTTTCAGACTCTCCCACCGCCACAGACCGTCGCAGTTAATCTTCAGGTGCAGCCATCGGTTCCCATTGAAACTCCAGTGGTAAGTGGCAGCATTGCATCCTTTATCCTGGGCT
>JAOXXN010000137.1:22003659-22043115 GCA_026770055.1 Myrmophylax atrothorax
GTTTATTTTTTGTTGGCTATTTGTAATGGATGTTCGAGAGTATCAGCCAGGAGTCATGAAAGTGCAAATTTAGAACTTACTGTCTCCTCTCTTAGTGAAATTGCAGTATGTTTGAAGTTTAAAAAGTAGGTAAATATGTGTTAACACTTATGTTAAAATGTATTTTTATAACTGTGCCATATGGACTGTGAGCTTTTACCTCCTTATCTTAGTATATATATAGGCATTCCAAATTTTGTGAGTAGGAGGATCATCTCTATACCAGATGTGAAGGTGTATAGCAGATAACAGGGTTCTGGATAAGTAATTTTGTACTAACATTGAAAATATCCTCTTCATGAAAGAATAGGGGAGTTTTTGATGCTGTTTTGGTAATCCCCATCACTGCCATTTAATTTGGTTCAGTGTTAGTCTCAGACATCTGCAGTTTGTAACTGAAGGTTCTGACTTCAGTCACTGAACTGGAGTCATGTACAGGGAAATAAAATTATATGCAAATAATGCATTTAAGATGTGATTGCTGGGCTTTAGTGGTAACTAAATGAGATTAACTTGAGCAAAAGAAGCAACAGTTGTAGGCTTTTGGGAAGCTATCAACAGGTTAAGGAAAGAGGTGTGCTGTTCATTTTTAATTAAGAGGTAATAATTTCAAATCTAATATTTGATGTAGAAATTGAGCAAAAGAGAATAAGCCAGGTTTGCTTTTGACGAGGTGTTTTACATTTTAATCTGCTCAACTGACTGTCAGTAATTTATGTAAATTTATTTTAATAGTTTTAAGGAAAATACCTTAAAATCTCTTATAAACACTAATGATTGATAGTCTTGGTGTGCTCTTCTGAAACACTTAGTTTGATTATACTGTTTTATAAGATAGAGAACACTTTGCAGACTTGTCATTAAATTCACATTTTGGAGATGTGTTTAAGTAGCATCTAATATGTGTGTAAATAAAAATACAGTGAACTGTACAGATAAGATATCAAAGAAGTCAAATTCCCTGGTCTGTTTGATAGAACTGTGCCTCTTTATATTTTGCTATTTGTAACAAAATACTTTAGTTTTGCTGTCACAGACGTTGTGATATCCCCATAGTTCACTGTTTGGTATGGAGTTTGGAAACTAGTATTTTATTAGATTAGCATATTTGAACTGGTAATTTATTTTAAACACTGTATTTATGCAACTCTTTTAAGGTATTAGGATAGAATGGAAATCTCTCTAAAGCAATAGTTTGTTGGATGCAGATTTACCAAGTGGAGAATGTGTGTGAAGAAGAGATGCCCGAGGACTCAGATTGTGTCCACATGGCAAGAACACCCACACCACCCACCTTGTCCCCACCAGCCATAACCCTGGGGAATGGAGAGGCTCTTAATTCAGAAGATCCTTTGTCAGGTGAGGACAAAGGTCAGACTAAGGTAGCTTTTGATTTACAGATTTGTGATTTGTATAAGCAATTAATGGCCAGCTGTGCTTATAGTTAGTAGGTATTGAGTAAAGGAAAGCATTTGCATGAGACTGTGTGTTTGTGGGATAGTCTGTCAAGTGAAACAATCTTGTTTTAAAGGTAAAATCTGTAAATCCTAGGGAACAGCCTGTGTTAGGGGTTGGTGGGTGCAGAGATAGGTCTGTTTATCACCTCTTATTTCTAGAATTCTGAGCTAATGGTCGGACATCAGTGATAAAAACATAACAAACTTGTTATTTTTTTCAGACCATGGGGGCCTGCCTTCAGTGACATCATCAGTCAGTGCCTCAGTAATTAAATCTCCATCTGATCCGTCACATGCCTCTATTCCACCACCACCTCTTTTGCTTCCAGCAGCAACAACAAGGAGCAACAGCACATCAATGCCCAACAGCATTCCCAGCCTAGAAAATAAACCTCCCCAGGCTATTGTTAAACCCCAGATACTGACCCATGTCATCGAAGGCTTTGTGATTCAGGAGGGGTTGGAGCCTTTTCCTGTAAGTGTAAAAGTTGCTAAGAATTTTTTGCTACTAAACCTTGAAACAAACTGTTTGTAAGGATGATATTTGAGGCTAATAGATATTTAGATCCTGAATTATATTTGAGGTGTTGCTTTTGATCTTTTCCACGGATTGGTCAAGTGAATAGTAGGCTATAACTGGAGATAACTATAGACAGTGATTTTAGGCTGCCATTGGGAATAACATTTTTACACTTGTCTGCCTCTTAGATCTCTCAATTTTAGTGATACCTTAATTTAAACCTCAGAGCTGAGTCTGTGTTAAAATTCAAAAATGTTATGATTTGTTATTTAAAGCACTGGGAAGCTCTTTGCTGGCATAGATGTGATTAGTGCTGTGTCTGGTAAAGAATTACTGTTGAAAATTTTAAATCCACATATGGGCAATTTAAAACCTGCCTTATTAACTAACTTAATGCGTGTCTCCTTTTCCCATTCCTTCATTTCTGTAGATACGTCTTTCTTCCTTTGTTAAATGTAATTGCAAAGTGTGCAGAGCAGGAGTGAGTCTTTATTTGTTAGAGGAATGATATTTAAGAGCTTTGGCACAATAATGATTCATTGACAGGGAGTAGAAACTGATCATCCCCTCAGTTACAGCTGCCAGGTTGCAAATGCTGTTTTCAGTTATTCACTGTTGCTTTGCCTTTATTGCAATAGGTCAGTCGTTCGTCTTTGCTGGTAGAACAGCCTGCAGAAAAAAGGCTGCTGGTGGAGGGTCAGATCATGAGTGTTGTGTGTGTTGAGTCAGACTTGCAGAACACAAAACATGCAGACAACTCATCGGACACAGAGATAGAGGATATGATTGCAGAAGGTTTGTAGTTTCCGTGTTTGTAGTTTTTGTTTAAATACCCATCTTCCCCCTTCAGTTCTGTGTGTAGCACAGAATCCCATCCTGTGTGTAAATCTTTCTCCAGTATTTACACTGTCTTTAACTGAAACTGTTTTCAAGTGTTCCTTTGCTCGCTGCACATCACAACGGCAGTTGCACACAAATCTTGAGCACTATGCACTTGTCCTGCTTAAAACACAGTGGTCTCTGGCACAACTCATGAGCTAAATTGATGACTGTGCTTAGTAAATTGCTATTAAATAAACTCTCTTGATCAAAAGTAGTGCTTTTTTTTTAGTGTCTTATTTCGCACAGTACATGTCAAACAAAATAAACATTTTGCGCTCTGCTGTATCTTCAAGAATATTTGAAGCTCTGTTTGCAAGTTATTTTGCCCTTAATTTGTTACACTAGATGTTGATTCAGTTTTCTTTTCAGTATGAACACTGTACTGTTTCTCAGATTTCAAACAGCTTGTCTGTTTTGTGGAATTCCTCAAATATTCCTGGTTTTTGTTTTAGTTAATGTTCCTGGCAGCTGGTGTTAGCTTTATGTACAAAGTTTGTAACTACTTATGAAATGAGCTAGTAGGAAACATCCAGCACCAAGATACATCCATGTCTGCAGAAGTTGAGCAAAGATTTTCTTACAGTAAACCAGAGTATGATTGTGTTTGTTCAATATTTCCAGCTCTTTGCTGCACTACTGCTTTTTGTGGAGCAGGAAAAGAGCCACCTCGTCTAACCAATAACAGAAAAATATTCTGTACCACGAGGCTGCAAATCAGCAGATGCCATAAGCTTTCTCTTTCTTACATGCAGCTTACCTTTTTCATAGATTTGGTATTTCATAGATTCAGTGTTTTCATTGTTTTCACAAGGCCCTTTGGTCATAGCAGTTGCTTATTCAAAGAAGGTATTTAAAAGGTAACTGCATTATGTCATTACAAGAGAGCTTGAATTTAGGCAATGGAAGGCCTGGTTCTCTTAATGAACTCTATAAAGCAATTAATGAGGACTGTAACCCTATTTGAATTGTTTGAAAAGTTTGAGGGACATCCTTGCTCATGGATGACTTGAAATAGAGCAAAAAATTAAGTTCATTGAATAACTTGATTGAAGGTTCAGTAAAGTTCAGTTTGCTCAAGATCTTTTCCATAGAGAATGAAACCTACAACTTGCTTAGCTTTGCATAATTGCCTGTTAATCAAAGTATTTAATTAAATGTGTTAGATATTTGAAAGTCATTTACCTGCCTGCTTGAGGTGAGAAAAGTGAACATGATTTTGTGTCATTGAAACTGATTTCTTTATATTTCACTCCTTTCTTTAGAGGGACTGGATGAAATCGAAAGTGAACTTCTGAAGTGTGAATTTTGTGGAAAAATGGGATATCCCAGTAAGTTTCTACGGTCTAAAAGATTTTGCTCCACATCCTGTGCCAAAAGGTAACTCTGTCTAGTTATTGCTTATCATTAGCTGCTTAATGGATTAACCTCTCTTGGTTAAGAGAGGAAGAATTGGCAGTCAACATCTGAATGTAAAATCTTCCATCATTACAACTGGACAATTCATGTTTAATCCCAGATGTTTTAGAAATGGGGGATAGTTTCCCATTTCTAGTCATCACTTAGCTCTTTTTTTTTGCATCACTGTGCCTGGAGATGACCTTTTCCTACATCTGCTACATTCCCATTTTAAGTGGTGGGAATATATATTTTTGATTTGTTAGTTGTTGGGACACCACCAGTGAAGTAAACCCCTAATCTTAACACGGGATTTTTGCCTCCATCCTCCTTTGACTGGGTTTCAGCCAGGTAGAGAAAATGGAACCAACAGGTACAGTGTGACTGTAGGTTTTTAGTGGATATTTCAGACAAGCAGGACTGTACTGTGTGATAAAATGCAAAGGTATTTCTATGTGGAAAAATTTTAAGAGTGGGAAGGACAGACATCTTCCA
Source organism: Myrmophylax atrothorax (assembly GCA_026770055.1). Classification (NCBI taxonomy): domain Eukaryota; kingdom Metazoa; phylum Chordata; class Aves; order Passeriformes; family Thamnophilidae; genus Myrmophylax; species Myrmophylax atrothorax. The sequence goes on from JAOXXN010000137.1 coordinate 22,008,448, forward strand.
GGGATGATTTAGGTGACTTGATCCTGCATCAGGATGAGGGGCTTCAGTAAATGGCCTTTGAGACACCTTTCTCTTGTATTGCTGTGACAGCTGTTGTTTTAATTAAGCAGCATTTCTACAACACTTTGATTTTATGGTTACTTGATTGAATTCAGTCCAAAAAAGCATTAGTGCATTATTGAATATATCTTACTTCTTTAGGCACAGCCTTAGTTGCACTAAGAAATTTGGGCTGTTTACATCAGACAAGACCAGTCGTTGGAATCGGAAGTCAGATAGCCAAAGTCTTGGGCGACGCGGGCGTCGGCCGAGTGGCCCTGAGGGGGCGTCACGAGAGCATTTTCTTAGACAGGTCTGTGGAATATTTGCTTAAAATATGGCATTGGTTTGGGAATTGCAAATAAAACCTAATACTGTAGTGTATTTGTGCTGCGTTTTCCAGCTTCCAATTACTTATCCATCTGCAGAAGAGGATCTGGCTCCTCACGAGGACGCCATTCCGATGGCCATGACCACCCGCCTGCGGAGGCAGAGTGAGCGGGAGCGGGAGCGGGAGCTCCGGGAGCTGAGGATGCGGAAGGTGCCGGAGAGCATCGACCTGTTACCGGTGGTGCAAACTGACCCATCAGTGTGGACTGTGGATGAAGTGTGGGCCTTTATCCATTCTTTGCCTGGTATGTTTGTGCAGTAACTTGTTCTGTTGTGCTTTACCAGTGCAGTTCCTTGCTTTACAGCATCCCTGTGAGGAACAGGCAGTGTGGTAACAGCACTACTGTACTCCTTAGTTGGTCATAGAGACTGGAATGGGATTTGTTTCCTCTTGATATGCTGTTCCCTCAGCATAAATCCCATGTTGATAGAACTAGTCCCACTTCTGCTGTTGCATCCCAGCAGATGGAGATTAGAGCTGTTCCTTCCTTCAGTCTGACTTTTCTCAAGAGGCCAGCAGAGAGTCAGACACGCTTCCTCCCTGTTACACTTCTCTCTTCTCCTCCCTCCTCACTTGCTGCTTATTCAGTAGAAAAAACAAAAGCAGTGTCATTTCCCTTGATATCACTTCAGAAGTTTGAAAAACTTATCCTGATACAAGTCATTAAAAAAGAATGAGCAAGTTGCTTCTATAAAGTTAAACTTTACTTTGCACAGCTTTGCTCAGAGAACTCCTGCCTGTACGCTCTGCATACTGGTAGGCACAATTTATCCTCAGGAAAAATAATCTGGTTTCTCCTTATGTACAAACCTTTTCTTTTAGCTCGATATTCACAGTTACATTTATGTCATCTTTGGGTTATTTGATATTTATTTATCATTTCCTAACTATCATAAGCTTTAAAGCTTCACTCCCTACCTTTTCTCAAGGATGGCATTCTGTCTGATCAGATGCTGTAATCTCTCCAGGTAACAAGCAGGTCTCCACAGTTGCAATCGTACCAGAATTTTTGTTGCTTACCCATTAAAAGACAGGTTAGCTTTGTTCCTAATTTTCTACTTTTTCTGGAATGTAAACTGCTTTTCTGTGTATCCCATTAGGTTAATAACCTGTAAGCAATATGTCTTTATTGCTAAGTTATACACATGAGTTATGACAGATAATCGTTTATAGGTCAGGCAAAGAATGGAGTAACAGTTGTCTTAAATCAGCAAAAGTCATCCTTGAAGTGTCTTTCTTCTGATAGTTTATTGCAATTGAGTTACATTATCTGCTTCTGGGAACCTGCAGGGATGTCCATAAAAACAAGCAAAGTTGTTTAGGTTTAAGACAGTCATTCATGTTTCTGTGTTACTGGAATGTAGTTATATCAGTCTTGTTTTCAGTTACTATTTTTATGGATTTGAGGCTCATTAATGCAATAATGGATCCCAGACTGAATAAATGGCACCTCCTGTCCTAGAGTAATTTAAGTGCCACATAAGCACAGTTCACTTGAAAGTATGAAACCAAAAATGTTATTCTTAAAATGTAGGTGGTGTTTTGAAACCATTACTTTTAGAATATTATGCCAGCAGCTGGAACTAGGGTGGTTTTGTATTCTATAAACAAGATAATCTTTGATTTAAACAAACTTTACACTTCTCTATATTTAATGAAAATTTGTTATAATCACTCATTCCCATCTATGTGAAGGCCTAGTTTCTCTAATACTTTTTTAAAGAGTTCATTAGACAATTAATATTCACAGCTGGCCAGAATTATTGTTACATAGCTACATTCATGTTTATTGGCAGTTTTGGGGTTCATTCTGTTCAATACATTGTCAAGTCACTCTATTGAAAAAATATTTTTTCTTATGCTGTCAGAGTTGAATAATACAAAAAATAATATAATTTATTTTCATTATGGTGTTTTATATTGTGTGTGTACTTGGTGCAGTCCGTGCAGACCATCTGCCACGCAGGAGGTGGGGATTTGTCACCTTTCCATAAACATTGGGGACATCTGGTTTGGGTTACAGCTTTGTGCATAGTCTGCAGCTGAGATCTATCTGTGGAGTCGTGTTCTTGTCAGGCTTTCCTGAGTTCCTCTGGAGCCTTTTGGAGAAATGAAGGTTGTAGGACACTTCTGCTGTTGCCTGTTTCTTCTGGGGAAAGAGACAGCAACAGTTTAAAGCGAGCAGAATTTTCTCCCTTCCTTTCTTCACTTGAAAAATAAATGGCCCTTCACCCACTTCCTGTCCTTTTTTTATTTTGGCCAAGTTATTGCACAACAAGCAATTGCAAAAGTGCTTAAAAATACCCAGATGTTCTTGGATGAGGGAACTGAAATACATTCAACTTCCATCCTCTGTTTTTCCAAAATGACTTTGATAGGAAGTATTTTAGAACTTGCAGGGAAATTCTTCATGTCCCACTTAAAGAACAAAGCCTGCAACGACATCCAGTTATCTGTTTGAATAGAACTGGTTTTGTTCTGAAATGTAGGAACTTCTCTTGATCTCTGAGGTGCTGTGTCAATGTCTGACAGCCACGATGTTCAGGTCTCAGACATGCCATGATACCTTTCACAGGAATACTGAGTATTGGACTTGCAGGTGTTTTATCTGTTGTCAGCATGTCAACAAGAAAACCTTCATGATGATTTTAGAGTTAATTGTTGCATGAGGTCTCTTTAACAAATCATTAAGAAAAAAAGTCATGCTTTATTCTGCATGTAAAGCCAGTCTTTCCCAACCTTGAATGTTACAACCTTCACACAGTAATAATCCAAATTAATTCAGGTTTGGATGTTGATACTTCCTTCCACGTTTCCTTTCCATTTGTCTTGTACACATTTGTAAATCCATCAGGAAGTTAGACTATCTGTTCTTAATAGAATTTAAATCTGAACACACAAGAGGACATGAAATTAGTTGCTCTCATCTAGGTAAAAAATTAATTCTTCGGAGTAATTTTGTATCTCTGTAATAGTATACATTTAAAATGGAATAATATAAAAATGCTAAAAACTAGGCATAACTGAGGAATAATTGGAAGGTGGAGCACAAATTAAAGTGTGTCTGAAAGGCTCTGAGACAGATGGAGAGACCACTGGATTGAGAACACAAGTATCTTTTAAAAAAATGATGAAAAACATGGCTAAGGGGAGAGAAGCTTCAAATAAACAGCTGACCATGAGTGCTCTCTTCACATTGTTAGAAGGCATTTGTCCATCTAACAGAGTCCATCTAACACAGACCCAGACATAATTGGCTATTTCTGCTTAACAGATGTTCAGAACATCTTTGGAGAAACCTTTGTTTCCACAGTGTTCTTCAGTGGAAAAGGGCCCTCGATTATTTGGGACAGTCCAACTCATGAAGACTCTTCATCTTGTGTTGCAAGTCTCAGTAACCTGAGACCATGTTATTTTGTGTTCAGAAAAAGAGTTTAGCGTGGAAAAAAGATCCAACTAGTTTAAAGTTGTATTTGTGAAGTGAGTTACTTCCCTGTATAGATGATAAATGCCTTCATGAGATGGTTATACTAAAGCCCATAAATCAAAACTTTGTGTCCTTAACCCAGCTGAGTTAACACAAATGGAATTTACACCTTGTGGAAATTGTAGCTGTGTGGGATGTTCTCATCGAGTTGCACATAGGAGTAGAATATAATATCTTTTATAGCAATAGATAATAGTGTCTTTATTGCTGGAAAGAACCTACTTGAGTTATGCATGTGATTACTATGTCAGTCTTTTATAGCAATAAATTATAGTATCTTTATTGCTGGAAAGAACCTACTCGAATTATGCATGTAATTACTATCTCAGTGCTGTTTTCCCAGTCTCTTCCAGTTGTGGGAGGTTGTTCCTCATAATGAAATTTCAATTCTTAATTGAAATTACCAATGAGTTACAGTGTAATTAGAGGCTGTAGTAAAAATTACTTTCAGGTTTTCTCAGAAGTACCATCATAATATTGAACTCTTGCATGTGCTTTAGGTTCTGCAAACTAACGGGATGAGTCCTGGAAAAGGTGTGGCTGGAAAGCTCTGCTGCAGACAGAATCACTGGATCTAAGAATGCACATTTCTAACCCAGTAATTCTATTTTTTGTTGCCTTTTAGGTTGTCAAGATATTGCAGATGAATTTAGAGCACAAGAAATTGATGGACAAGCTCTCCTTTTGTTGAAGGAGGATCACCTAATGAGTGCAATGAATATTAAGCTTGGACCTGCATTGAAAATCTGTGCACGTATCAATTCCTTGAAAGAATCCTAGGAGGTGAACATGAAGGTTTAAACAACAGTGTCTCAGTGACAGAACTGACAGTAATACGCCAACATCTTCACTGTGGCATGAGTGTTACTGTGATGGTTTGTTAAATTGATGGGTTTTTCCCCACATAAAGACTTAAAAATGTTCCTTTGATTATACCAGGTAGTCCTCTGTAGTTTCCAACTAACAGGATCATGGTAAAGCCTGAGTAATACTTTGAGTTGAAGTTTTTCATGGAAAAACATGGAGTGAAATATGCTGTGATAGGTTGAAAATTCCCCAACATGTACTTCATCTTATGAATTCAAGATTAACACCCCGGCCCCCATCCCAATCTAAACACATTTGAATTGTGTTGCTGTATTCTGAAAGATTTTCCCCACATACAGCAGTGTTTGGACTGAACTGACAGAAGTGTCCACAGGCCATGTGGAAGCACTAGTACCAGTAAAATGCTATGCATTTAGTTGTGCTCTCTGAGTTTCTTTTAGTCTTGAGCTAATTGTTTGTAAAGGGTAGGTTGGCAGCTGGCTTACCCTCATCTCTGCCACTATAGTATTTTCTTGAAGTCTGTAAAATACAGACCATGTAGATGACTCATCAAAATCCTCATGATCAGGCTACTGACACTCCTGCCAGAGGTAGTTGAAGCACATGTTACTTTACTCTTTGAATGCTGCTATGCACTAAGGGGGCATTAAGTGTTAGGTTTGTAGTTTCCTATGCTGCTAGTTAAACTAGACCAGCAGTTCTCAAATGGGTGTTGAGAGTGGATCCTGAGAAGGTGTGTGAGCACTCAGGGCTCAGGTTCCCAAATGCCTGGGTGTGAGGAGCTGAACACAGCCAGGACCAGCTTGTGCAGAGACGAGTTACTGCAGAGATTGGAGGAAGAGAGGGGACAGCATAGCTCAGATGCTCTTTCACTTGATACCTTTTCTGGCATGTCTTTCCCTCTAGTGCATTCCCAAGGCCCCACTGGAAGCTTCCAAGCACCTTTATTTGTCCCCTGGCCAGTGTGAGCTGGGCTTGCAGTGTCTGAGGAAGGAGCACAAGGTGTTGCTCCATGAGGCCCCTTCAGAGCTCAGTGTGGGAGCAGCTGCTGCTGCCATGAGGGAGCCCCGAGCTGCAGGTCAGCTAGGGGAATGCCAGCACTTGGAAACTCTGGGAGAAATCTCCAGAGGCTCTGCTTTGTCCCTCTGGCAGGAGGGTTTGTCTTGGATGCTGCAGACTCAGGCAGTGGAATTTTAGTGTCACCCATCATGCCTCTCACACTCTGTGGAGCAAATCCGTGTTTCCCCAGTGACTGACGGTCTGTGGAGCTGTGTGTGCCCTGAGGCAGCAGCAGCTTCTTGGCCTTTGCTTCTCCATCGCCTGTGCATGGATTTTATGGATGTGTCTGGTACCTTCTGTGCCCTCCCTTTGGCAGCTCTGCTCCCCTTATGTACAGACCTGGATCCCTGAGCTCTTGTATAGGGAGAGAAGGGCACGTGTGCCGAGTCGTCGTGTATATTTGAATTAAATGTGTATGTGTCTGCAAATAATGTATTTTGTATTTTATGCAAACTATTGCATAATATAGGATTGCATAAGGAGGTATTTAGGAGGACTGTAAAGTATTCCTGAAAAGAGAGGAACTGACAAAGTTTGAGAACTGCTGCCCTAGATCAAAAGGAGTCAATGCACATACACTGGCTGAAAGGCGGGTTTGTGACACATTATTATGTATATTATTTAACTAATGATTTTGAAGACTAAATTGGGATTACAGAATAATCTGTGCTTCATTTCCTTTAATAAGACTATTGCTTTGTTTCCACTAACAGACTTTCTACCATTATTTTCTGGAGGTCATTAGAATATTTTTTTTTTATTACAACTGTTTGTGCTTACTACTAGCAGATATTATTAATACTTTTATTAACCACTGAAGCTCGAAATTAGGACAACCCATTGCTGTTACATGCTGGTATGTGGTGAGAGCCCTTGTCCAAATGTCACCAAAGGCTTTAGAGAACGAATTGATGTCTGGGTTTGATTTGGAGGAAAGTTGCTAAGCACTTTCTAATTTTTCTGTCTTCAGTTAGTGTTGTAAAGTAAACTTCTTAGTTGAAGGTCCAACATTTGGCAATGTTCATCTGGAAGATATTCAGATGATGGAGCATTTCCCACTTGTAGCATTTCTGTAAGATACACGGTGTAGCATATCTGTAACATATGTTCTAAAGGATACATTCTGTTTTAATGAGCTAATTGAAGACTAAAGATATCTTAGATATTTATCCTTTGGCTTTTGTCTGAAAGTTTTATTATTTTTATACAGAAATTTCACTGGCTGATTTTTAATCTGTCTTCTAAATTGTACTGTTCTTAGGCAATGTAAAAAGTAGGGATACATAAATGTGGTTTGATAATGGCTTAAGGCATATTAGAAATTGTGGACTTTGGAGTCTTACTTAGACCTGCAGTTAATCAGTGTTGCATGAGAATTTCATGGCTGTTTTCATTTTGCTTCATTAGACAGCTTTGAGGAGAGCTGCTCCAGCTTGTGTCTGTGTCCACCTCGCTGCCAGGTGCCAGGAGTCAGCGCAGATCCCAGTAAGGCACAGCTGTTCCCGTTCTCCTGGTGCACAATATTCCCAGTGGGTTTGGGGGAACCACAGACAGTGATGCTTTAAACAGGGTTGAATGCAGCAACTAAGAATGTGGGCCTTCTGCAGATTGAAAGATTTTTCTCCCTCACTTCTTTTGGCATTAAACAGGAACTTAAAAGCAGACACAGCTGTACTAACCTGTGCTGGCAGAACTGCACTGCTGTGGGGGCGTTTGCCAGCAGAGCTGTGTCAATAAAATCAGTCTAGCTGTGTCAAAAAAATCAATTTTAAAAAAATCACACTTGTACATGAAAGTAGGCTGGAAAATTTTCAAGTGCAACTGAAGGTACTTCAAAAGCTTTTGAATTTACTCAGAAAAGCAGTTTAATGCTTAAGAGTAATAGTCCTCCAAAACCATTTTACATACCACCCCCTTGTTGCTGTTCAATAGGTGAGGTTTTCCCAGGCTGACATTTCCCTTGGCTTTCCCACACATTAGTCTGGCCCCCCTTGCAAAAGAGGAAGTGTTGCAAGTTTTAATTGACTGGTTTTTAACACTTGCTCCCACTGGGTTTATCTACAAGAAATCCTTTTAATTAGCTATATTTCCTGGGGTTTTGCTTTCTGTGTTCAGACTTCTGCTGCTGTGGGCTACATCTCACAGTAATCCCTGCAGTATTTCACTTCCTATTAGAAGAAATGGAGAGTGTTGTGGGATTTTAGCTCAGAAGGGAGATAATTTGCATGGCTTTTTTGCTTCCTTTTTCTCCACTAGTCTCCATCGTGCCCTACTCCTGAATGCAAATTGCAGCATTAGCCCAGGGCAAAGCCCTTTTGCAGAGCACTGGGCTGAATGTGACTGTCAACATTTCATCCAGTAGAATAGAATGACTACCCTTGTCTCAGCTTCAGGGTTTGTTTGGGGTTTTAAGGAAATGCACATGAGTGATCAAAATGGGTGTTCAGCCTCCCCTGCTTCATCTGGCTCATCTCACTGAGCTTTGCAGCAGGGGCAGGGACCTCCAGTGGGGAAGCTTGGCCACCTCCACTGACTGAAAGTGCCAGTTGTCTTGGATCACTAGAGGGTGTTTGAAGGGTTTGTAGACAGGCAGCTTTGTAAATCCCTTCTTTACCCACTAATCCATCATATTTTTTCCAGAAATGAAGTTCTTGGTGGAGGGTAAAACCATTGCTAGATTTTTGTCCATGAGATACCTTAAATAAATGTTTGTCCTGCAAACACCCATTTCCTCATTTTTTTCCAGTGAAAGCAGGTTTTTTACCCCCTCACTTGTTTTTGGACAAATCACAAGTGGGAATCCAGCCTTTTGGACAGAACGGATGGAGCCCACCCTAACAGCAGATTTGACAGCAAGAGGAAAGGAATAGGATAAACCCAAGTATTTTGAGCAGGTGTGTGACAGCTGTAAGGAAATGTTGAGGTGTAAAAGTGTGGGTTCAATGGAAGTTTGTCTTGAGGCTGGGCTGGGTGTGGTGTGTCACTGCCTGGCATGCCAGCTAAAACTAATGCCTATTTCAGGTGACTGTTCTCATTTTAACGTCACAATATCAATGTAGGAACTTCCATCTTAAGAGCTTAACAGACTTCTTACACATTGACAAACTCAGAGCTCTGAATGATCAAAGAATTTGGTGAGAGCTGTGTTGGGAGTCCTGGTTTTGCAAATAATTACACATCCACATAATTTATAACATGAGTAGTTCTGATGCTATTGAGACTATTCATGTTCATTAAAACTAAGCATGTATAAAAGCTTGCAGGGTTATTTTCTCGCCAGTATTGCATAAAGATGTCCTGTTAGCATGTACTTAGAAATACATAGTTGTCATCATTTACCAAACTGCTACTCATCCATTGTTTTAGGCTGCAGATCATGACTCTGTAAAAGAAACAATCTAGGATTCTTTTTTTAACATTCACCTAAATTATTTGATTAGAGATGAAGACAAACTAACATTTCAGAGTATTTTGTTTTCAATACACTGTTACTGTTCAGTGCTGAGGGGAACAGGTATGAGCAGAGTATCAATGAGTGATTTCAATGTAATGTGTTAGTTGCTCATAGAGAATTAATTTTCAAGTCATTCTTGCTCAGTGAGCTGCAGTTGAGACAGGAAATATTGTGAGGAGAAAGAAATTTAAACTCATTTAATGTTTAGTTCATGTAAGATAACTCTAAATTAAGTTAATTTTAAAAGAATTTCCCTTTAGTAATGAAAATTTATTTAGACCTGATCGGTTCTATGTAGTGACATCTCCTGGATGGCTTTGCAAATAGTGACATTTTAAAAAGAGGTGGTGACTGTGGTCCAGACGAGTGCCAGCTGTGTCCCGAGTATCCCCTGGGTCTCATGGTCAGCACTTTCACACCTGCTCAAAGCCCCACCTGCAGCTGCTGTGCAGGTTTGTGTAACCTCAGCACTGAAACCCACACACCCCTCTCATTCCCTTGAAGGTTGTGCACAGTATTTACTGATCTCTTACAGTGAAGTGGAAGGGAAAAAACCAAAGTTGTGAATATGTTTTTATTTGCAGATCTACAGTAAGCTCATATTCCAGCTTTTGTAGCCATGGATGTGACTTCTTCAAGGCACAGTTCTGGGAGTCAGTGTTGTGAACAGATTTCAAGTTAAAAAATTTTAAACCTCCAGCATGAATTCCTGCTGAATTATCCAAAAGGACTCTGTATAGCAAGGAGCTACAAAAATGAGATACAAAAAGATTTTTCCTCTGGAGGTAATTATAACTTGAGCACAGTTGTACATTCATAGAATAGTGATCATAAATACTGTTTAAGTGCAATACATAACACTTAAGGAGCATTCTGGTTGTGTTTTACAAGCACAGTATTGGTACACAGGGTTGTTGAGAGGCTTGTGGTGTTGTTCCTTGGTCCTAAATGAGGTATCCATGCTGATGGTGGGATTAGGCTCGAAGCACAGATGAAACTGATTCCTGAGGTGTATCTGTTTTGTGGGAGAGACCTGGGCAGCCTGTGGAAGGCTCATGTTCTCCATTACATAGCCAGGATGTTCCCATCCTCTGGCTGCTTTTTGCAAAATCGTTTTGGAAAGAACAATGAGAGATTCTGCACACTCAGATGCATTTTTAAGTAGTCTTTGTGTTACAGAGTGAGCAAACCAGTACTGATGAGGAAAGATGTGTGTAAAGATGAAGGTTTTTATCGTTGTGTGCCAAATACTCCAGAGTTGAAGACATAGACTATCTCATTGAGATCAATGGTGATTTGTAAGACATTCTTTGTATGAGGAAAGTACAGAAGTTTCTCTTTAAGGGTTAACACTTGAGCTGCTGTTACCATTAATATCAAATAATCCCATAAGAATTAAAGGCTGTAAAGTATTTGAGTGGTGTAAGGCCATTAGTTGCTGGCACAGCACAAGAAGGGATGTGCAGAGGAGATGCAGCAGTGGTTGGTTGTGTGCAGTTACTTTCTTTCAGATATTACCACCATCCTGGCATCACTTCTGTCCTCTCTGGCAGTGAAACTCTCACCCTGTTCTAGAGAGGAACATGGTCCAGGACTGCATGGCTGGACCCAGGAGTCAGTTGTGGACCAGGTAAAAGAAAATGCACCAAGGAAAAGACATAGTTGCTAGGAAGGCAGTAGGATGGAGATCACTGCAGAGCTGGTGTCTCCCTCCATGAATGTCAAGAGTAAAAGGGAGTTTACAAAAAGAGTTACCATTAATAGTTTTAATCAGACACCACAGAGGATGTGCCACTGTTGCCTCCTTGGTGGAAGGTTGATGCTCTTTGCCACGTGCCCCAGAAAGTATGGAAGAATAAATTTGACATAACATCAATCATTAGTATTTTCTTTGGCCGTGTGTTGTGGATTCCCTGTAAAAAATTGAATTGTAAAAACTTCAAATGGCTTTAGGAGCAGTGCAGCAACTGTGGCAACTCTGCCACGCTGGGGTAGATGGGGCTGTGTGAGCTTTAATTAGGGGTTGGGAAGCTGAACCACACTGATAAATAAAACACCTCAACAGCCTCACCCAACTTGTTGCAGTTCCAGTTCTGTGTGTGTTTGTGAATCAGAAGGGTGAGACTTACCATGCAAAACACACCTGAAATGGACTTGAAAACAACTTTGCCTTCATCTGGTGTGAATTTGAAATGAGGAAATTTCCCCCGTCTCTGAGTCTGTAGGGATTAGTTACTTCATGATCTGAAATGCCTGGTGCATTACTGTATTTGAAGTATTTGCTGGTTTTTAAATGGAATTAGGTTTTGTAAATATTTTGTCAGCCCCATTTCAGTGGGTGTCCAGTTTATATAAAACCTGAAGAAATGCTGTGTCAAACCCTGTGTTTAGCCATGGTTTATCCTGTAGCATTTCCAGCACCAACTAACAGCAATTACAGGTTGAGAGAGCAGGGAGCAATTGCTTAAGGTTGTTTTTCCAGTTAATTGTATGCGCTTTCCTACTTTTAATATGGAAATGGAATTTCCTCCAAGTACGTTTCCCAGCTTAAAAGATGAAATCATTTGTGGTGCCAAACACTTCAAAATATGTTGCTAAGTGTTGCCTCTTCTTATTGCACTAGTTTTAAAATTCAGTTTTTGATCATTTGCTGTCCTTTTGATGGCCTTTTTAACAGATTTTCCCCCCAAACCAATTTCTGCTCCTGAAAAATGCTCATGCCCTTCTGATTATATCATGGAAACCTCAAAGGAATTTACCCCAGACTGTGGGGTGAAAGAAGCACTATGTGGGGTGAAGTAATAAAAGAAAATAATCAGACTTTGGTAATGTTTCAGAAATGTAAAATTAATTTATGATTAAGATGTGATTGTGTATTCTTCTGGAGTGAATACTGGAGTATTCTTTTATGAGAAAATTTAGCCCACATCGCATTAAATTCTGCAATTAAATCTATCTCTATAATTGATAAATAATAATGTAAATTATAACCCCAAATTTAAATTTTACAGTTGAAGAGCACACAGTGAATTATGTAAAAGTATGATCTTCACTTTGTGAATCATTTTTTTAAGAAGCACTTTCCTATTACCAACTCGCATGTGAATGGATTTTAGATTCACTTGTTATACTCTGTAGAAGTGAAATTTCTTTTAATCTGTCTGTTAATGGATAAATCCATCCTACAAATGCTGAAACAAAGCACCTTATACTATGCTGCTTAAACTTCCTTGTAATTGCACCTTTTGTTATCTGCAGAGTTTTCTTAATGAGTATTCTTGTGTGAAATCATTGTTCCCTGTGGGTCTGGGGGAATGATCAGCCAACCTACAGCATCATTTACTTAGTTCCTCTTTCAGTACAACATTGTATTGTGTGTTCAGTGCTTCAGAAATAAATGCTGCTTTCATTTGTTGGCTTTGGTTGTGTATCATTTATTTCACTTCCACAAAACTAAACCAGGTCCTTTATAAAACTGTAAGAATCTGGAGATTAAGAGTATTTTTGCTCAAAGCCTGACTAATTCTTTCCCCACTGTAGTCCCCTTTCTTTTAACTGTTTTAAAGTAATTTTGACTTCAAAATAAACTATATTTTAATTTAAGCCATTATTTAACCTTGGGAATGTATTTTTATATAGCAACTAACCTTGTTGCTTACAGGTGACTGTAATAATTTAATATTTAATACAAACTAACACATTTAGAGGAACAGCAGCAAAGAAAGAATGAAACTTCCCCACCTCTCCTGTGTCTGTGGAAGTTGCACATCTTGCACTGTCTTTGTACCATGTAAACACAGTTTCTATTTCTGTAAGAACTGTAGCTGTACATTAACTAAAACAATTTATTTCTTCTTAAACAGACAACCCTTAACTTCAATCAAGCTGACAAAAAGCTGCACTTCAACAAGGAAATACACTTCCAGAAACAACACAGAAGTTGTTTGAACCTTAGCACCTGTATGTAACTCCAGCCTTGAAGATTTTATTGCATTTTGCACTGTAACACCTGAGATCATTCCATGTAAAATTCTGTCAAAAATAGGAGGTTTAACTGAAAACTTGTGTTATATGAGCAGTGGTCTTCAAGCAGGTAATTTGAAGTTGAATACCCTGAGCTGGCAGTGCTTGGTGTGCACTGGGACCAGCGCCCTGCACTCCAGTGCAATGTTCACTACAACACTGGACTCTTTTCCATGGAGTGAAGCTCTGGAGCTGTTTCCTTGTGTTGTGTGTAAGGACACAGGCACAGAGCAGCAGAGCCCACTGCAGCCCTCTCAGCCAGCAGCTCGTTAACAGATGACAATTACCGCGCCGGGCTCGTCAGCTGGCTCCGTGTTTCCATTGTCGAAGGGCACAAAGCAGAATTTCCAGCTGACAAACGGGTCTGTGCTGCACATCCCCTCTGTCAGCTCAGCCCCGTGGCAGCGGCACCAATACACTGCAGCCAGGAGGAAGCTGTTGATGAAATACAGCCAGGGCACGTTCATGTCCACGTAGGCCGGAATCTGCGCCCCCAGGAGCAAAACCAGCACCTGGAGAACAACAAAAGGTGCCCAAGTGCCCAGAAAGCAGATGAGGAGTCTGGTCAGGAGCTGCCACTTACAGCAAGTGCTGTTGTTGGACGTGTAGGAGAACATGAAAACAGGCTGACTGGAGAAGGACACGAGCCTGGCAGACAGCAGGGTGGTTCCCACCTCCTTCCAGCGGGCCAGGAGAGCCGTGCCGAGGAGCAGCGCCATGGCACACGAGACTGAGTAGCTCTGCAGGCTGGCAGAGACAGGGCACTGCTGAGGAGAGACAGCACTCTGGATTTCCAGCTCTTCATAGACAGCAGGAACTTTGAGAGTACAAAAAAACCCTGAGATCCATATAACCACCACAGCAAATACGTAAAGTAACTTCTGGCCTCTTTTAGGGAACTGGGATGTTTGGGAGATGGTGGTGCAATAGTCTAGACCAGCCACAAGGTACACTGGGTAAGGCAAAATGCTGTAGGTGAGAGACGTGACCTGGGTGAAGAGGCAGATGTGGTACTTGGTGAATCGCACCCCCCAGAGAGCAAAGTCCTCAAAACAGAAAATGAAACAGATGCTCAGCAGCAGCGAGAAATCGAGCAGTGCCACTGAGACACAAAAGTACCCCATAAAACTGACTTTCACGTTTTTTGGCCTAACTTGCAACATGAAGAAATCAAGGAAGACTTTTCCAAGCATAATCAGGAGCAACATGCAGGTGGTTTCAAGAGGTTGGTTGACATGGGTGCAGTGGTACTGACCAGGACCATTTTCACAGAGTCTGGCAGCCATCCTTCAATGGTGAAAACAGAAAAGATAAGTATCACAGGGCACAGTGCTTCATCTCTGGAAAGAAAAAAAAAACAAAGTTAAAAAAAATTATTTCTAGGTACCTCTACCAATTAATTAATTCTCCATCATAGCAACTATCCAATTTACATCTGAATTTTCCAGTCTCCTTAATTAAGAGTAAATAACTCCATTAACACATCATTAAATTGCCAACTAATGCCTCAATTTTTATGTTCTTTGAAATACATTCTTGAGAGTTACAAGGTCAATGTAGACATAAGTGACTGCTGTCCCAAGGAAAGGTTTGGGAGATAAGGTTGACTGTGTTCCTTTCCTTTAGAGAAGAAAGGGGTCTTTCTGTCCAGCTGGGCAGAGGGATAGAGGTTTCAGAACTCCTACATATTTTGAAGAAATCAGACAATTACAGGAACTGTACAAGACACAGGAGATGTCACAGTATGGCCTCACAGTTCATTATGCTCATGGAACCTGTAAGAAATCAAGACTGCAGAAATATCCTGAAGGCAGAAAAAGCATCAATACAGCTCCTCCTTTCCCAAAATCCTGGAACTCCGAAGCAATCCAAAGCACGTGGGCTTCACTGGTGACTGGGCTTTTTAGTTCATCTTTAAGCTATGTAAGTACTGCAGTGACAGACACCTCAGAAGAGCTGGTTTTCCTTCTGGACCTTCATAAGTTTCCTTATGATATCTATTTTCTGTGTATTAATTCCTAAGGAAAATGAACACAGGATGGCTTCATGTAAATCAGCAAGACATCGACACAGCTGTCCATGCTTTCCTCTCTTCCCTTAAAGAAGCAGGATGGTGTCAGTGATCTCAGCACAGAAGACCTGAGGAGCCAAGGCAGAAGTAAAAAGGAATTGCCTCCTTAGGCTCTCTGTTAACAACAGCTGGATTGGAATAGACACCTGTGTTTTGTAACCAGCCTGCCAGAGCTACTGGACATTTGAGTTCGTGTGTCCTGAAAAGCAACTAGAAGTCCTTGGCAGTGCAACTTGAGAAGTATCCACAGATGGTTGTTTACAAGCCTACCTGGGCTCGCCGCTTCACTCCATCGGCTCAAGTACATCCTCTGACACCTGAGAGGTCTCACAGCGCGACTTAACTCCGGTCTGCGTTTCCTCATGTACCGAGCGCTGCGCTTGTGTCCGCGGAAAAGGAAACCTGCACGGCAACAGCGTCCCGCTCGGTAAGCGAATAATAATAATGGCAACAATTTATGTATTTTAACGCGGAATCACCAGTCCCGGCGGTGCGGACCCGGCCCCGCCCTGCGCACGGAGGGACCGGCGCTGCCGGCGCCTCCTCACGGAGCTCCCGGCCGGGTCCCCCGCCCTCCCAGCGGGTTCCTGCTGCTCACCGCAGGAGAGGGAGGAAGGGAGGCGTCCGGGGGACTCCGAGGGGCCGTCGGGGCTCCCCCCGCCCGGCCCCGGCACCCACCTGCGGCCGCCGCCCCGCAGTCCTGCCCAGCGCCAGCGCCCCGGCGGGGACCGGGCGGGACGGGGCGGGCCCGGGAAACAGGACACACAGCACATAACACACAACACGTATGACACAGCACACAACACGTATGACACAGCACAGCCGCCCCGAGGAACTGGCTCCGTCCCTCTTGTCTCACCCCCCAGCACAGGAAGGCGAAGCGTCCGGTGGTTTCTCAGCGCCTCAAGCAGCGCTGTGGGTCTCCCAAACCCTAAAGGATGTGGCAGATAAACGTTTTGAGTTCTAAACGTGTGATATGTGTGTGGAACAAAGGCAATGGAGGTGTGTGAGGGGGATTCAGCAGGTGTTGCTGCATGGCCGGGAGCACAGGATGCTCCTTTTTGGGAAGCCCTGAGGCCACACAGTGGGCGATGTTTGGTGTATCCGACTGTACGAAAGTGTCAAGTGGCTGGGAGGACTTACTCTGAAAATATGTAACTCCTGAAATTAAATTCAGATGTAAATAGAGATTTCCTGCTCCTTCCCTTTTTTATTTTCCTCTTTCCATGGTTCATCTGAAGGATTAAATAACTTCAGGGGGAAAAGAAAGGTGATCAGTATTCTGAAAAATGTAGGAGCTTCAAGTTATCTCCAGCAATATTCACACCAGCAATAGTTTCTTGTCCAACCCATTTTTCCCAGGACTGGTACACATGTCAGAGAATAAGAAACTGTTTACACCTGAGGGGGGTATTGCACCTTCTGAGCACTCAGTCCACCTACAAGTACCTGACTGCCAACGCCTTCAATAGTAGTTGTCTTCTTCTTAGTTCTAACCCAAGGCAAAGCAGGGAAAGTGGTTTTGCCAGTGGGAGCTAATGAACAGTTTGGATGGCGTCTGTCACATGTTTTGGTTTGTCTCTGTTCATGCCTGTCTTTATGACAGCAGACAATACTGTGCTGCCTGTGTGGGGAGATGCCTGGGGGGTGGAAATGAGCAGCCAGGAGGGGACAGGGACAGTTAAAACACATTTTTCTGCTGCTAAAAATCCCAGTGAGTGTGTGCCCTCCAGACTGTGTCAGATCTGTGCCTAGTGACTCTTCTAAGCAGGGTCTTCAGTGTGGCCCATATCACATCCCAGTTTCATGTTGTGGCTGCTTCTCGGCTGCCTTTTCCCTCCACCACCTTGTTGTGCTTGTGTGAGTTTGGTTATTACTCACTGATTACTCCTGTTTTCTGCTCCTGGATACTGCATCTCATCTTCCATCCCAGAGAAATGATGGTGCAAGATGGGATGCCCTGGAAATCAAATGCAGAGTTTGGCACTGGAGGTCCTTCTCTCTGTGCCAGAAAGTGCTCACAGTACTGGATAAGGGCTGGATCTTCCTTCACAGGAAATCTTGCAGGTCCTTGACAAACACCATATTCTGAAAATAATGTCTTGAGCCCATCTTGCCTGATTAAAGAGGCTGCATCTATATTCATGTGCGGGAACAGAAAGGTTTAAGAAATCAGTTTATATTTGCATGCAGGCAGCTGTGTGTGAAAACAGACAGGAGACTTCTCCTCCAAGATGAGGTATGTGAAATAATACAGCAAAACAGCAAACCTCTTGCAAAAGCTGTTTGTGTACTAAGAGCTTGTGTGGTGGTTTTGTCCTTCCTTCTTAAGGCTGTTTCCTGCTGCTGGTTGCTCGTGTTTTGAGTTCTGTTTCTGAACTTAACTGTAAGGGTAGGATTTTAGAACAAAGGGGAAAGCAACTGGAGGAAAAAAACCCTTCTGATTTCAAATCTAACTTGATAACTTTGTGAAAGAAACAGTGACTGAACAAAGTGTCCTCACTGAACAGGGTGAGGCTCTACTCTCTCCTCCCTGTGGGCTCAGAGGTGACTTAAGGAGAGCGGTGTGGACCTTTAGTGTTCCTGCATGTTGCTTCTGCCTGATTTGGGGCCAGTTTTCCCTTGCACAGAGGCAGGTGCAGATAATAACACAGCTCTTTTACATGAAGGAGGGTGGGGGGTTCTTCCTGTGCAGTTAGAACTGAATCTTTGCTTTTGCCCTGCTCTTCCTGTTTGGGACATGCTGTGTTTCAGAACCTTGTTGCCATCTGCTCCTTTATTCTGTTTAGACCTCACCTTTGTGTATTCCAAGAAATCTGATGTTGGTGTCTTGGCCACCTCAAGCCACGTGGGAGAACGCAAGGAGATAAGTGCATGTTTATGCATTTTGATGTCATGTGTGAGGAAAGCTGCTCACTGTGAACTCTGCGAAAATGGTTGTGAACAAACTCCTTGTGAGCAGCGAGGGGCTGGGGGTGACTGGGTTGGAGAGGGATGGGCACTGTGGAGTGTTCTCTGGAACACACTTACCTGCAGGGATGAGTTCCAGTCCGATACAGCCTTGCCTGCGTCCTCTCCTTTGCCCTGGATGTGCCTTTAACTGGGTGTTGCCCAGCTGGGCATGTTTAATGTCCCATTATGGTTTGTGCCTTGTCAGCACAGGATCGGCAGCCCGAGTTTTGCAATGGCAAGCGGTTGTGGGGCTGCTGTTCCTGAAAGGCTGAATGTCTCACAGAGACAGGGTGGTGAAGAGTTTAATTTTCTAATAAAGTATTTAACTAAAAACTATTTAACCCACTTTATTTTTATCTAACTTTATTTTAACTAGCTTTAAGGAAGAAAATGCTTGACCAGTGTCCCATTTGCAAAATGTTTTCACTTTTTGGGAACCTTTTAAAAGCACAGAGAATGTGTGTTTAGATCTTCATTTGAATCATTTGAGGTGCCCATCTTAAAAGTAACAGGTTTGTTCTTAGGAAGAACTTGTTGAGAAGAAACACATTTGCATAGTAACTTTAATTTGAAGGCATCTTGTTACAGAATTCTAACTCTGCTTATTCAGTGGAAATGCAGTGAAGGCAGCACGGAGTCAATGCCAGCCTTGCTGGATTTTTAAGGAGTGTTGTTCCCTTCATTTGTGTACCCACCACATTCTTTTGCTGTACAAGGTGTAACCTTTCCTGGCGCTCATGGTGACCCTGCAGTGCTGGTATTTTTTGCTTGTCTTTGACACAAGTAATTTTTCAGAAAACTGGAAGAAAGATGGTATGAGCAGGGCTCTGAAAACATTACATGAATCAGTAATTTGTAAAACTCAGTTTGTGGCTTGCTGGTCACTGTGATAAGGAACTAAAATTAAGACTGAAGTCAACATGGAGTGCAGGGTGTGATGTGACTCTCCTTGAGCTGCTCCCAAACACCAAAGCTGAGCCAGCAATCTTCTACAACCTTTTAGTATTTCACTGCCTCCTGGTAGACTTTGTAAACAAATTCTGTAGTGACACTTTCATTTAAAAGGAAGCTTTTAAGGGTGGAAATGTAATTTCAATTCCACCCTCAGTGTGAAGAATTCAAAACTCCATCCTCTGATTGCCAACCACCAACAATCTAATTACTGGCTGAAGACTCAGAAGCTAGAAAGATAAAATAGGAATTTACTGTGAGGGGCAGTGAGAGTCACCCAAGACTCTGCTCTGTTTCATTTATTGATTAGCAAAGGTAAAACGCCAGTGTCTCTCTCCCGAGCACCTACATCCCTCACTGGATCCAGGACACTGAGTACTTTTGGGCATCACGGGCTGAGCCTTCTCAGTGTTTGGCTTCTGTTGTACATGATGAGGATTAATGGTTGTTACCACCTGCAGACAATGCTTTGACCTTTGTCTAAACCAGGATCAATGTTTACCCAGTACTGTTAGTTCTCTCTTTACTTCAACTTGCACTGAAACTGTTTGCACAATGCTGTTACTAACTCTAAAGCAATTCCTCTCTCAAAAGTCATTTATCATAAACCAATTCCTCTCTCAAAAGTCTTTTATCATAAACCAATTTTTTTCCTGACTGATCATTATTTTCACATACAGAAAAAACACACACGGCAGAGTGAATGCCTTTGTGCCAGCCCGGCAGGAATGGACTCTTTGTGGACATTATCAGGAAATGTGCCTTTTGTTTTCTTGCACCTGTTGCTGAATTACAAATAAAATAATCCAATGCTTTATTAAATAAAATGAGAAGCCCTAATGAAATTGTACCAGCCATTACCAGGAAGTCTATTGAAAACATTCAGCAGCTGCTTCAGTCTCAGTTCCCTTACACTGATAGGATTGTTTCACCCCTGTCCTTGTGCTCCAAGTGAGAAGGGCACAGTGCCTTGGACCATCTCACACCACCCTCCCTCCTCTGGGAAGGATCTGGTCAGAATCAGTAAGAAATGATGCTCAAGGGTACCTTTGAGTTGTACCAGTTTGTTAGAAGTCAGTGTCCCAGGTCCTGCATCCGAGAGTTTTACAAATATCAGGTCACAGACCCTGACAGCAGGAAAACAGGAAAAAATCTACTGTTTTATTCTGATTCCACAGAGAGGGGTTGATCAGAGAGGCTGAGAATCAAACCAGTGAGCCCTTCTCATCAGACAAACCACCTGAGCAACCTGGAGTGAGCTGGGGATCAGCCTTGTTCACCAGTTAAATGTCACCACTCCCTCGCTAAAGGTTCCTGGCAGAATTGATCTGTCTCTGCTGTATTTAACAGTTAACACATCCATCACAGCTGTGCTGCCAAGTGGGTGGAGACACTGCCCCAGGACAGACTGCAGGTCCTAACAAGAGCTGCCTAATTTTAAAGAAAAAGTAACCCCAGTGCCAATGTCTGTGTTAAATCTTGCATAAAAACCACTAAGAAGTTGCATCTCAGCTGTTTTGAGCTTGGGAAATGTTTGTTACAGATTTTCTGGTACAAACAGTGTAACAAAGAATGGTGCTCACACCTGCACGTTTGGTTTTAAAAATGTATGAGATGTGGCAGGATGAAATGTCAGTAAGTGATACCCCTCCCCTCCCAGCCAGGGAAGGAGCAGCTGCACCGGGGGCAGAAGGAGCAGAGGGAGGATGTGCAGGTCCTGAGCATCTCCTGCTGAAGCCCTTTGTGACTACCGAGTGTGAGCAGGAAATCACCTCCAGAGTCTCCGGCCCTGGTTTTGTGGTGGTACAAACTTGTGGATCTACTCTGAATTTATCCCAGTGCAACTCCTTCAAGAGTTTGGACTCAAACATACAGAAGTAAGGCAAGCACAAGCTTTCTAGAACTCTAGGAAATAATAATATAGACCTTTCCTACTGGAAAATTTGATCTACAGATACAAGAAATAAGTTCATCAAATAATATTTCTAATTGTTTCTTAATTGCCTCTGTTAAAGGGCCCCAGAACGCCACAACTGAGCAGGGGTTATTGTATCCATACCCAAGCAGAGCACCCTTGGGTGCAACATCTCTGCTAAATGCTGATCTGCATGGAATATTCATTTATGCTTTACCAGTAATTACTTAATTTAAAAGAATGTATGGGAATTATAATATTTTCTTGCAATTAAGAACAAATCAGAAAATTATACTGAGAGAGTATCAGTAAGACCACTATAAAATTTTATTTCAGGAATGACGTTTTAATAGAGCAGTTATTTAAATACTTTTCCACTAAATATCCAGATACTTGTTCTCATGAGGTCACCTTAGACTCTGGAAGGCAAAAGTCAGAAACATTAAGAAGAACTTCGAAATGCCTGATATAAAATGTCCCAATAAATAACTAAAGGTGGCCAAGTCCCTTTGTGATTTCCTCTTTGGTCTGGAAATGTCTGTCAGGATACCAAAAGTCCACTCATAATTTTACTATTACTGGCATGTTGTAACCCATGCTCTCATTTATCTCATTCCAAAATAATTTGGAAGTATTGGGGGAATATTTCTAGGAAAACTAGATTGCAGTGATGAGCCACGAGTCCTTTCCTTGGCCACTAACCACATCTCTTTCTTCACACCACCTCAGAGATTCAGAGCTGTTCACAGCAGGTCAAGTGAAGAGTTTAAGGCCAATTAAATTTCTAAGCCATGGGAGCCTGGAACTCTCTAAGGTTACACCATAAATGTTTGGTAGTTAATTCTGAGCCCCAGACACTTGTCCCCAGGCAGGCAGTGCTGGCAAAGGGCACCTGTGCAACAACAGGGAGCAGATGGCAACATTACAGGAGTATTTATTATTTGACCATTTCAACTTTATTTTCCCAGCAAGGCCCTGGAGACATTATCTCACTCAGAGGAGGAAAAGTACTTGAAACAGCTGAAAGCCACTGCATTACTTTCCTCAGAAACTGTCTGGGCTCAGCTGCCCCTGAGAGCCCCCAGAGCAGGCTCTGCTCTCCCCACACACACCCCCCTCAGTCAGCACAACAGGACTCATTAGCTGCTTCAATCAGTGACAACACACAAGTGGCCAGGAGTCAATCTGTTTAGTTAATGGGTCCTTTAATTTTTTGCTATATTATTAAAAAAGTGATCCAATTTATCTGCTTCCTTATGGAGTAACTGTTCAGGAGATTCAAGAAGCAAATACACCATATCCACAAATTGTTTATCAACGCACCCATGATGATGTTTTTATTTGCACAATCTGAAAAATTAGTATCTTCATCCAAAATGCCGACACCGGAAGGATGGGAAGCGATTTAGGACAGGGGAAATAAGTTCTCTGATATGAAAACGTCAAGCTTACCCTCATCTTCTCTGAGTGGGCTGAGCAGACACTCAATCTACAGTTCGAGTCATCCAGAGGAAAGACGCAGAGTCTTTTCTTCTTCCGTGCTTTGGGCAGAACCTGCAGTCCTTCCTCCTCACAGGCAGCAGGAAGGGATGCACAGGAGAAACCCCACCAGCTGCTCCCAGGGATTTACAAACAAATCATTCATGGTCATCTCAGCTCTGAGTCCCCACTCGGCTTTCGGAGCAGACACTCCCCGGCCTCTTCAGGTTAAAACTCCAGTTCCAGAGTACAGAGAGGTTTAACATTAAGGCATCCATACAGCTCTAGTGTTTGCTTTCATTTAATAAAGATCAATTTACTCAAATACATGGAATGTTGGCACAAAACTAAAGCTCTTGTGGAACAGCTACCAATCATACACAAATATTCTGTGAGGTCCTCTCGACTTGCATTTCTCCCATAGATACACCACAAAATGGCTTCAATAATACAAACTGAATGCTGGATCAAATCTCTAAATAATAAGTAGCAGTTAAAGTAAATGGTTTGCTTTATTTGTAAATTATGTACAGAATACATTTTTTTTCTTAATTATGATGGAGCAGGAGAAAGAAAACAGCCATTATTTCCAAACTGCTGCTTCCTTCACCTGCTGGAGATGACATTTCTCTCTGCACTGGATGTACAAAACCAGTTTGGATTTCCTCAGTTGCTGGCACATGGGCTGGAGAAACAGAGACACTGCAGCCAAATTCAGCACTACCAGCTCCTCTATTGTCAGCAAAATATCTCTGCTAAAACTAGTTTTCTTATGAAAGTTCTCACAATCTTTTGAAAAACAAAATCAAGGAAAGTATCAAGAAAGCTGTGGGCTAAGAAGGGCTTTACCTAACTATCAAATGAGTATAACTAGGAATAATCTGAGATTTGGTCATTCAACTTTTACCTGGTTTACAAAAGCAAGTTTGAGAAGCTAAACTAATTGACCAGTTATGCAAGTACCAGAAAATCATGTTTTTCAGTAGGTTTGAGGACAATCTGGGCAATCTATCAATCAATAAAAAACTTGTCAGATTGATAAAACTTCTGTAAATGGTATTAATGATTAACATTGTACCAAGTAATCAAGTTAATGGTTAAAAAAAATGAAGGAACTAGATATAAAACTGTTTGGTAACACGTATATTTCAGCAAACGAAGATGCTACTGTATGGTCTATGTTTTGGTGATCAGCCAACAAAGAAAATCCAACCATTTGCACATACTTAGTCCCAAACCACAGTGAGTTATGATTTTCCATGTGAAGGCCTACTTTCAGTATCATCCTCCTCTTCCTCCTCACAATCCCCTTCATCTGTTTGCTGTTCCAGTTCCTCTTTTGTGATCATTTCAAAGTCGTTTCCATTGCCACTACTGTGCTGGGACCTGTCATCTTCGCGCCGGTCACTGTCAGTGTCTGAGTGTCGCTCCCCTCCTGAGCCCTCTGTTCCCGAGTTCCTCGTGGCTTCTGTTTTCCCATCCTCCTCTTCCTTCTTCTCACTGTCTGATTTCTCCTCGCTGTCATATTTTTGCTGCTTTTTGGATTCTGATTTTTCCTCTTTCTTTGAGTCTGCTTTTGGTCCTTTGTATTCGTGCGTGTAGAGGGGCCTGAAGGAGTCGATGAATCCCACGTCTGCTGTGAGGTTTGGCAGGAACCAGAAGTGATGCCTCCCTCCAGTGATGAGCCAGATGATAAGGAATAGGATGCAGCGAGCTGTGTGAGAGCAAGGGAAACGTTGGGTTTGTTATAAACACACACAACATACAACCAGTGGTGTAAGAGATGCCCACTACTAACATCCCCCACACACCAGGGACTGGGGGGAAATCCCTCATTCCAAAATAACACTGGGATAGGTTGTTCTTAACACGTCTCCCCCATCCCACTAAGTGTGGATCTTATCTCTGACCTGGCTCTTAATACCTGCTACAGAAATACAACCAAAGAAACCTTTAAAATCCTGTGACACCATTCTCACCATGGAACCTGTTCTTACATGCAGTTCTGGGGTTGTTTGGCTCTTTTTAGTTTAAATAGGCAGCAAAAGAACCTGCATTTATACAGGAAGCACCAAGAGGTGACAGGAACCAGATCTCTCTCTCTTCCCGTGGCACAAGTGTGACCCCCGCTGGCCGGGATGGGAACGCACACGGGATCCGTCGGGCTGTGGCAAACACCGTCCTGGCAGCGGGACCGGCCGGCTCAGAGCCCGGGAAGAGCCGGGTTGTGTCTCTGCCCCCCAGCCCCGCCTGACCCTCACTCACCGACGGCGAGGAGCAGAATGCTGGCGACAAAGCAGCCCGCGCCCACGCTGAGGTAATAAACACCGACGCGCATCTCGGCGGGCCAGAGCGGGAACAGGGTGGCGGCTATCACAGCAATCACTGCGCAGCGAGGGGAGGGAGGAGAGAAGCAGAAGCACTATTAGGTTTTCCTGGCAGGGGTGCAGAGCTTCAGGCTTAATGTTCGTTCAAAGTATTGGCTTAGCCCAGTGTGAGCTACTGACAGTATTTCAGGCCTTGACTGAGACCCTGTGTGGAGTCACCTCTCCTGGTTTTGTTCAGCAGCTCCGAGTGGCCAAGGGAGCCCAGAGAGCTGCTCTGGGAGAGGGCACGAGCCCAAGGGTGAGCAGGGAGCTGCTGTACCCGGTGCAGCAGGAACTGCTGGCTGGAATCATGGTGATCCCAAGGTAAAAGGCCCCAGTGTGTCCCCAGGGGATGACACGGATTCTCTCCAGGTGAGAAAGCTGGAAGGCACTGGACCAGCAGTACTGTGGATGGTCTGTTAGCTCATGGGCCCAGTTAATATATACAGTAATTTAGATTAAAAAACTGAAATTGGCTGACTGGGCCTATCCCACACAAACACAGTTCTAGGGGCAGAAAGGTATTGTTCATAACATATTTAATATTTTTATATATATCCCACATTTGCCCACTGGACACTTCACTGGTGAGCTTAAAGCAACAGAAATCAGCAACTTGTGTCTACTCTGACTTACCAAGTACAAGTCCCATGGCAAAAGTTTTAAAGTGAACAGGGTCATAGATCCACACATACACCTACAACAGAAACAGTCTGGTTTACAGTCAGAAAACAATCTCTGATAATCATCTCCTTTATCCCCTCACCCAAAACTCACTGCCAGGCTGCAGTGCTTGGTGCTGGAGCAGGGCAAGGGGTCGGGATTGCCAAGAAGGGTAATGGACAGTTGATGAAAGCCTGGGGAAAACCATCACAGTAGAACTGATGGGGAAATGAAATATTCAGAAAAATCACTGCACCAAGTTTTGGTTTTATTTTTCTTTATTCATTAATGTTGTTGAGCATGAAGCCAAAAACACTTTTGCAAAAAAATAAAGTTTCTCGGGTCCACCAAGGGAAAACAAAAAGGCCTGTGAGCTTGAAGAGAAAAAACCCAGGCCAAGCACCTGGAACAAAGCACAGAGCCAAAACTCCAGGCCATGTGCTGGGCTCAGATCAGTGTCACTGTACCCTCTGTCCCACAGCCAGTGTTACCTCAGTGTCTGCAGTTGCCACACTCAGGGCCAATGTTTGTGTGAGAACTGAGGGTCATTTGAATCAGAGCTGCTCAACTGCATCAAACGAAAAACTTCTTGGAAAAGTGCAGGATTTCCTGAGCTACAAAAATGGAGGGGTTTTTCTTAGCAGGGTAAACAGTTTGAATCTAAGCTTCTAACTGAAAAGAAGCTTCTGATTGCTAGAAACCAGCAGCCCTCATTGCAGAGGTGTCCATATGAACTCCCAGGAGGACACTGGGGATGCAGCAGTGGTTCAGTGTGAGGCAACAAGTGCTGGACATTCTGCTTCTCACAGGGTGCCAGAGCTGGCTGTACTCAGGTGTGGCTGCTGCCAGTCAGCTGTTCTGTGAGCCCAAACATGCTGCAGATCATCATGACTGGGCAGTAAGACAGTGTATGATATCCTGTGTTTAATTTGTATAAGTGCAAAATAATAAAGTAAAAAAACCCTCTAATGCAAATACACAAGAATTTGCTCTATATTAGCTAAAAAAATTACTTAAACCCTCTTGGGAGTTGCAGTTCTTAAAAAATCCCAGCTCATTAGCAAACAAAATAGGAACTGATGTTAAGACAAGCAGTAAATACTGTGATACTGCAAATCCTGTGGTGCAGCCTCACTGGGGATGCCAAACTACCCCAGGCACTCCATGTAAAGACAACAGGGAGGATCCGAGCCAGGTGTGATTCCACAGGGGGCAGGATGGAACAGAGCAAGTCAGGTGTAAAAGAACTGACTGAGAAGGGTAAAATCAAGATACATAAAGGAAGTATATTTTTGCACACAAGTGATTTATTTATGGAATTTGCTGCTGTGTATGTTTCATAGTCAAAGGAATGTAACAATCCTAGGGTAGATTCCAGTACAGCCACACACAGCACTGTAGAACTCACCACTTATCCCAAACTTTGGAAGCAGAAATGTGACTCTGTACATTACAGAGCTGGTAAAGAATTCCTTGTCTTCCAGAAAAGCAAAGTGCAGAGAGGTATTTAAGGCCACGATTTCAGTGGTAAAGCCGGGATGAGAATTCAGGAATGCCAAAGTGTCACCTGCCTGCTCAGACCACAAAGTCAGGCAGGTATTTTTATTTCCCCTCCTACAAGTGACAGTGACGTTCTGGAAGGCTCATGTTTGGGTTAGAACTATCTTGGCACGGCAGTGTCTGGGGATAACCTGGGCTGGAGGGGCCTCAGGAGTCTCTGGCCCATCCTCCTGTCCCAGGCAGGGTCAGCTCTGGGCAGAGGCTGCAGCACCACCCTGGGCAACCCCAGCACCCTGAGAACAAACATTTCACCTCATGACCCTGAATTACTGGTAAATTAAGTTTTCTTTTAGATATTTTTAAGTTGCTGTCTTACATTTACCTGTCTCCAACATCCTTGCAAACATCTAAAAATCTGGTTTCAAGCTCAGCCATCATGTTGCCATTACTTTTTCTTTCAACGTAGCAAGAAAGAGTTTGCAGAAATACAGTATATGAAGCTGTTTTCTGGCAATAGCACAGTGACACTCAAAGCTGGAAAGTACCCATAAATCTTACCTCATTTCCATCCAAGAAAACTTGGTCTTCATGTGGTTCAAGTTTAAACTTCCTCTTAGTTTCCTTTTTCTTGGGTGTTCCTGGGGTTTCATCCTGAGGACAAACATGAATATTTTAAATTTATCTAATATATTATATGTATAAATCATTATATATAAAGTACACACATATTAATTATTATATATAAAAATTACAATAACATTAGGAGGTTTTAATTTCTAGTATGTTAATACATTTAGTCTGATAACTCTTCACAAACTTAAGAGCACGTTCACACTTTTTCTTTTAAGTAAAGATGCTTAATTTTCTCCTGCTCTTATTAATTACCAGCTGGGTACCTCAAAAATAAAGGAAAATTGTAAGGAAAGAGAAATTTTATTTTTAATTAGTATCTAAAGACCAGATTATGACTTCACAATTACATCGTCTCTTCAAATGCACAGCAAAGGTGGGATGGTATTAACAGGAAGTCTCTGCACAGAGATCAAGAGCACAGAAGAACACTTCACCATCACCCACTTCCCTAGAATTATTTGGTGCTTTGGTGCCATATTTACCACAAAGGCCTTCTGGCAAAATCAGTTTCTGCCCATTTATTCCCTGTCCTCCTCAATCTCTTTCTGTATCCTGTGCTTCCTCTTCCCTGTCTCCCATTTCCTTCTCTTTGCTTATTTCCTTGCGCAAAATTAACGTTCTGATTTTGGTCCTGTGTTGTTGTTCAGGTTCCTACCCACTGGCTCATACAATCCATTAAGTATCTGTTCCATAAGTAATGATTAGTGTAAAAATTAACATTACATTTAATAATGTACCTCCCCTGATGAGAGCAGATTGGATGAGCTCCTGAACTTCCGCAATCAGCATTTTGCAGCACCTCAGAGCTGGGTTATCCCACACTGCCTTCTGTGCTACAGGGATTGTTCTGATTCAAATCCCTCCATTAGCCATGTGGGTTTCTCCCAAGCCTTTGTAGACAGACTGTGCTCCCACTAAATGTGAGAGGAGTGTAAGAATGGGAGTAACTTTGGAGCACTATCCTACTCACTCTCACTGATTCAGATCGCTGTATATAGAAGATAAACCACCCCTGCTCATCCAGTTTCTCCTGCAGGTTCCTAAGATTTTAATTTAGGAATTCTATTCTGCTTATAAGAAAAAAATTAATAAAATAAACCAGGAATGAAAACATGAAAAAAATCCACATGAAAATTTGTACAGCAACAATAGTTTGAACTTGAAAGATCCAGTGAAGGGAGGCAGGATTGGCTCAGCTGGGGAGCTGTCACACAACACAGCCAGTTACAGGCACCACATACCAAATATTACATTCCAAACATTCTTGTTACCAAACACTGCAAAATTGTTTGTGTTTCACTTGTGCAGCTGTGCTGGTTTTAAATGTTTGGTCACATGCACATGTGTCACTCTATGCTGCTGTACAAGCCCTGCCTGCTCCCTGGAGAGAAGCAGGGTTTGATTAGCTCAGCCCACACTGCAAAACAAGGTACACAAAGGCCAGCTGAGGCCTCTTTCTTGATCTAGATCAAAATAAGAACAATTCAAAAGGTAACAAAACAAGCAGCATATTCTAGAGATGAATACAGGGAAAAGAGGTAAGTCATACTACAGAATAACCAACTACACCTTTGAGCCGACGTGATCGTGACAATTGGTTAATGTGTTTGTTACAGGTTTGTCTCTGCTCTTACAGACAGTCCTTACCTTCTTACACTCCTCTTTTTCACCATCCTTTTTCTTCTCCTTTTCTTTCTCCTTCTTAGTTTTTTCATCTTTGCCACTTTCCTTCTTGCTCTTTTTCTCCTCTTCTTTCCCACTCTCAGCCTTTCCTTTTTCCTTTTCTTTCTTTGTATCCTTGTCAGGTTTCATTTTCATCACTTTCAATGCTCGATGGAAGAACTGTTTTTTCAGGAGTCTTTAATGAAAAAATTAAATGATACATTTAAATGCAGCTGTGATAACAACATTTACACTCAATTATGTTAATTAGACACCATTCTAGATTATCTCTCTAACCCAATCATGAACAGCATGACTGGAAGGCAGAGGTCACACCAGACCGAGTTATCCCATGTCTTGCCTGTTGCTTTTTTTTTTTTTTTTTGGTTCATCTGTTCAAAACTGGGTAAAAAATGGACATTTCTTTGGCAGCATTTGGCAGATAACAATGAATACACGATATGTAGGAGACAGAGAGCTGCCAGGTCAATTTAATTATCTTTCAGGGCTTACCAAGTTCCTTGGTAAGTGATGTACAATAAATAAAACTGATGTACAATAACTAAAACTTACATATGCAAGTATTCCATTAATGTCAGCTACAAACAAACCTTACAGCAAGTACATATATATATATAAAAATATGTATGTGTGTGTATATATGTAAAACTAAATATATATGTGTGTGTATATGTATATGTATGTGTGTGTATGTGTGTGTGTATGTATGTATATACATAAATATATTTACATATGGGCAGTGGGGCAGCACCAGGATGTCTCAAGGTCCTCACCAACCAGTAACTCATTGAAAGGATCACAGCCCAGTTCCAAAATTGCAGCACAGACCCTGCTCCTCAGGCAGCGAGCACACAGAGATCTGAGAGCTCTGACCACACTCACTCCAAATATTGACAATATTCAGGAAAACCATTTGACTCACCTTGCTGCCCCAAGCACTGTAATGAAAGCCTGAGAGAGTTTTGAGAATAGAGATGATGAAACTACATCATTTCCACCCTCAAATACAGCAATAAAAATACAGCCCAACTTACACAGGTTCCTAAATAACTACCAAATCTTCTCAGCTTCAGTCCTTAATGAGACTGAGCAATTAGCCTGGGTCATACCTGTTGCAGTAATCAACCACAGACTCTCGGGTTGTAAACAGAGCCTCTTCTCCTTTCTTTGCCTTTGCCCATTTAGAATCCAGGAGACAATCCACAGCTTTGGAGGCTAGAGGGAAAAATGGAATTAAAAAGGCACCATCATTTACTTTAACATTTAGTCTGTGTTCCTTGAACCATCCTGACACCAGTCAGTTCTGGGTATTGTTCCACATCCTTTCAAATCTTTAAAGAAGACTGGTCACTATTCTGAAACACTTCACTCTTGACAACTACACACCTTTAAATCACAGAGTGAAAAGGTTACTGTGTTTACTCCAGGCTAATGAGATTAATTTTATGGCTTCCTAATGCCTAGATAAGTTTTCAAACCCAAACTGTAAGATCAGTACTGAATAGATAAAGCACTAATAATAAAAACAAAGCAGCCTCTCCCACCCTCCAGGTACAATGTCAAAGGAAATCTTAATTATCTGGTTAAAAGTGACCCTACCAATAAAATAATCAACTCGGTGTCCCATCATGTTGGTGGACTTTGTTGGGCAGTTGAAGCGCAGGTATTTGGCAACAGCCTTCTCCTCCTTGAATGGCTCACCAACTTCCTACAGGGGAAAAAGGCAGAAATTAATACCCTTTTAAACACATCGGAAAGTCATTCATTTGGGCTCAAAAATCAGGTACTGCAAAGTCCTTGTTATTTCACAGCAATATATAAATAAATAAAATATAAAGGATGTGAAAATAGGTCAAGGCATTTTTTTCCCAGAGAATTTTCTGTTTGTGTAAAGCAAAAACACAGGAATTTTTAAGTTGGATGATCTGAAGGTACAACTAAGAACTCCTTTACCAGCTCTGCAAAAGGAGCAACCTAAAGGAGGATCCAAGAGCAGAGCAGTGGGCACATGGGAAGCTGCTGAAGGCACTGGGATGGAAACAGCTGTGAGGCTGGGAACAAAGAACAGTGAGGAATGAGCATGGGTGAAATGACAGCAATGTGGCACACTGACAGAACACAGAGCAGCCTGGATTGCACGTGAAACAGGAGAAAAACATGTTGAAAAGAAGTTGAAAGATTTGACTAGAAAATTTATGTGTGACTGCACGACTACAAAATGACTTGAACTCTGGAGGACCCTTGAGAAGATTCTTCCAATCTGCAGAGCAGGAACGTAAGTAGGAACACAGCAGGATGAATAAACAGGCATCTGCAAACACTCAGGAATTCTGTGCTTTTACCACCTTGCAGAGGTAGCAGAGCCCAGAGATGTGCAAGGCAGAAGGATGGAGATGTGAGTTTTCAATTATGTAAAATTAAGATCTAATATTTGCAAGCAGGAAAGGAAGAACTTTCTAACGTTCCTGCTTCACAAAAACATATCTGAAAAAAAAATTAGGATATTAAACTGACTCATGCAAAGTTCCCTAAAATTCCTTTCTGTGTGAGTTCTTTTAATCCGTAAGGTTTAATTCTCCAACCCCTCCAGCCCCTCATGGATCACTAAGAGGGAAACACTGAGACATCTTTCCAGACTGCAGCATCTCTTCTGTACCTGTTCTTCTCATGCTGCCCAAGGAAACAACTGCATAAGCCACAGGCCAGATTGGTCATTTACAGGAATAAAAAAAAATCAGAGTTAATTGAAAGACATTCCTGAAGGTCAATAAACATACACAACCTCCATTACAGCTTCTAAGATGTATAATCACAATATCACAAGCACCATGTTAAGTGGAAATGCAAGGTCAAATGGATGTTGTTATATCAGAATAAAAGCTTCAGATGGTAAGAGTTGTTAATTTTCAACAGTTAGCACAGCTGACTTTCAAAATCAACTGGTTAATGAATATCCTTCAGGAGATTTGTTGCCTTTTCGTATCTGAGGACAATTTTAAAAGAGAATAATCCAGACATAAGGTATCCACATGACCAAAAGACTCCGTAGTTTGTCAGCTCTGAGATTTTTTTAAAGTCTAAATCTTCTCTATGTAAGCAGAAACAGTCTCACACTCCCAGTTAGTGTCACAAACATGCCCAAATTAAGCCAGATGATCCCAACAGTCCTCAAATGGATTACAGTATCTCCTTCTCCATGTTTTATCCTTTTTTAAAAAAGATTCTTAAAACCAGTATCAAACATCAGGTAACACAGAGAACTATTCCCTGGCAGTGCAAGTATGCACAGAAGTTACGCTGTGGTTTGATGTTCTCTTACACGGCCCAGCTGTGCCAGTACCTGTAAATTACCTACCATGGCAACAAGTTTGATACCAAAACTATTTGGTTTAATAGCAGAGCAATGAATAACCTGTACCATCGTTACCACATGGGCTCAGGCCCCAGAGACTGGTGACTGCAGGCAGCTCCTGTGGGTGAAATGATGCTCTGTAGCATTTCCTACCAGCAAATTAAATTCGGAACAATTCCCAGGGCAAATGTTCCTCGTGGCACAGACAGTGGAACAGTCACAGGAGCTGCAGAGATTCGTCCACCTCGGGGTTAACTCCTCTGCTAAGGTGGTTTTTCTCCTTCTTCCTAAAATGTTTATGATTCTGCTGGGCCTTGTGATGCACTTCACAGGCCGGGACTGGCACCAGGAGCTTTTACTGCTCCTTTCTATGTATTGCTTTGTCCTTTCTTTGGGAGTTTCATAACAAAAAAAGCTTCCCTGTGAGACACTGCCACAGTTTAACCCAGCCTGGTCAGAGAAAGTGTCCCCTGCAACTGAATCCCCACTTTTCACCTCTTTGTTTGCAGGGCCAGGCTTCTGTTAAAATATTAAAAGATGACTGACAGACAATAACATTATATTCCCTCATGAAGAGAAATCAACCAAAGCACTGAGAAGTTCAGAAACCCGGCCACAACTTTCAAAAGTTGCAGTTCAACCAAACCGTGTGCTCAGTTGTAAAAACAGCACTTTAATCCTCCTTAGGCATTTAGGAAAAGATCATACAAATTAATCAAGGGATAGTTTTGAAAAAAATATAAAGCTTTAAGCCAGGAAACAGAGTCTCAAAAAGGAGTATGAAAACTTCCTGCTCTTTTGCTTTCATAGGGAAGAGAAAAGTTCAGGAAACATCTTGTGTAAACTATTTCTGGAACACTGAAGATGTCTTAATTAAAATTCTATGAATAAACTGTTTTAAAATAATAAAAAATAGGACAGAGTCAAACTTCCAAGTACTTTTGCTCTAGATTTGTTCTAGACTATTGCATCTACTTATGTATTGAAAAATGGATGTTGTCAGTAAACAGGTGCAGAATTTAGAGATTTACTGATAACTCACAAACTCTGGGAGGATGCCATTAGAAATAAAATCAACCCAAATTTCTTATTTGTGTAGACATGAGAACTCCTGTAGACAAGAAAAGCAGTGCTTGGCCTAGTGACTTGCTAGAAATGCACTGACATTTTAAATTTCTAAGAATAATTCTCAATCACAATTCTGCTCTATACAAATTCATAATTCAAGATTTTCAAACCCAGGGACCTTTCAGACCCACTGAAGTGAAGGGAAAACCCTAATTATTCACCATTATCTCCCAAATCAAAGTACAGCACAGTCCATTCTGAACTCCCTTCAATACATTGATGCAGTTCCCAGTTAATTCAACCCCCAACTGGGGCTGCAGGACCAGAGGCCTGAGCACATCACAAATAACATCTGAACTGAGCTACTGAAACTGGGGGGCCCATGAGCTTCCTTCTGCCCCTCAGCTCTGCCTAAGCAGGAGTTGTTCAGGTTTTCTTATTCCTGGAACATTCCATGGATGACAAAAGGCCAGAGCACATTTCCGGTTTGGAAATTTCACGCATTTTATTCCCTCTTTGCATCACAGTTTTGAGAAGAAGGTGACAGGAGGCAGGAGAATTTCCTTCCACAGCTTTGTAATGTAAACAGAGTTTCTGGAAAATCAGAAGAGGGTAAATATCAAGTGTCACTAACGAGGCAAGTCATTTCATGTGCAGACAAATCCATCAGAAGGATTTCATAGAATCATAGAATGGATTGGGTTGGAAAAGACCTCTGAGATCATCAAGTCCAACCCTTGATCCAACCCCACTG
>JAOXXN010000137.1:22066252-22095226 GCA_026770055.1 Myrmophylax atrothorax
CACCCCCAGCTCCCTCAGCCTCTCCCCACAGCACTTGTGCTCCAGTCCCTTCTCCAGCCTTGTTGCTCTTCTCTGGATCCGCTCCAGCCCCTCAAGATCTTTCCTGAACTGAGGGGCCCAGCACTGAACACAACACTCAAGGTGAAATACTCGAGTACATATTCACAGACTATTCTGAGCTGGAAGGGACCCACAGGCATCATCGAGTCCAACTCTTAAGTCAATGGCCCACAGAGGGGATTGAACCCATGACTTTGGCATTATTACAGCCAAGTTTTGACCTTCATCAACGTGAGGAACAGAGCAGGTTATGCCAGTAATTTCTCAGATAAGCAGCCAGTCACAGCTGTACCTTTCAGTGCTTGTGGCTTCTAATGTTTTCCTTATAGAAACTTTCAGTTTTCAGGACATTGCGAGTGTTGCTGTTTACACGGAGTTGTTCAGTGTCTGTGCAAGGAAAGTCAGGATGTTGGGAAACAGCGGCTCAAAGGGATGTAGGTAAGCCAAAGCCTTTGCCTGCAGTATCACAGCAGCCCTGGGAGTGCAGCCCTAGGAATGCAGGTGTCTCTGGGATAATTAGGGAATTGTAATAGTTTCAAGCCCTCTCTTCTGTAAACTAAGTGAAACAGATGGACAGAAATGGTAGAAATAAGCTGTTCTAAATGACATCGGCCCCTTAAGGCTGCCAAATGCAGTAAAAAAGGCAGAAGAACGTGCTTTGTAGTGATGAAAACTGAGAAAACAAGTGAGACTCAGGTTAATTACCCATATATGTACAGGTAAATACAGCCAGATGAAGGGTAGAAATCTAGACTAAAACCTAGTACAGTGCAAATGCACAGCTGAGTAGCTGCACTGCCATTGAGGTGGATTGTGTGAGCATTTCCAAGTCTGTCCAAAGAGGAAGGTGACCAGATTGAAAATGATGGTGATACCAGTGGAATGAACAACCACAGTATGCCCTGCTCAGGATTTTAGGGGAATAATCTACAGCAGGATAATTTGTGCAGGCAGGTCATAAAGGAAGCAAGTCCTGTAACCCACAGCCTGAATGTTAAAAAGTTATCCTGTATGGAATGCTGGAGTTGGCACAGGGAGCAGGCCAGCTCCAAAGGCAGCAGCAGGGGCATCTGAACATTCATTTCAAACCAGACGTGCACAGAAAATGATTCATTTTTAATTTTTTTTTAATTAAGTTGAAAATAAGGACTTGAACTTCCATCCACATTTAGCTCTGATGAAGTAGACTCTTTCTGTCTTCTGGAAGAAGGAAGATGTAATGCTTAAGTGTTCTCATCCTATAGTTAGAGACTTAGAGCTCTGTGAGTTCAGCCAGCATTTGGCTGAGGAAACAGCGAAGGGCACGGAAAGACAGGAGCACAATTCATTATCCAAAAATCAGATGGAACCCAAATCCCACATTTTGTTACCCAAGCCATTTATAACTTAGCTTAATCATTATAACTTCTTTTATTGCCCTTGCCGTATTGATGAGTTTAAAAACAATTAAGGGAAAGCTATTAATCTAATTCACATTTCTCAGAAATTTACTGTTTCCTTGGTAAGGTGAAGATACTTTGTCTCAGCCTCAAAATGAGTTTTCCAAAAGGTAGACAAGTGAGTCATTTCAGCCATTCAGACTGAGAGTAGAGGCTGCACTCGGACCACACCACTGGTGATCCCTCAAAATAAAAAATTCATTACATTTGTACATGTAAATGCTGGATTCTGTGTTGGCCAAGATTCAGTTCTTCCTGGCAGCAGACATTCTGTCAAATCCAGGAGAAGCACCATGTCCTTTGTTCCTGACATATGTATTATTCAAACATGTGCTGCTCCATTTGCCTTTTTTTTTTAGGATACTTTAGACTTAAAGCGATTTAGGATGCTGGGTGCTTCATGAAGAGCATTTGAGCTGCCAAAGTGCTTCTGAGCTGCTAAAGCATTTTAAAGCTCAGTACTAAAGCGATTTAGTGCTGAACTAAACTTTTCAGCAGCTCAAAAAATAGGTGGCAACTGGGATGATGGTATTTGCCACACCATGTTGTCCAGTGAGCCATTTAGGAGGTTTCTTTTTGTGGATAAATGACTCTGAATTAAATACTGAGCAAAACAAACTGTGATTTTAAACTTCATGCTGGTCTCCATATAGCCTGGCCTTTGCCTGGTGCACCTGACTAGAGTGACTTGATCTGCCTGAAGATGTCAGTGCTTATTGCAGGGGGATTGGAACAGGTGGACATAAAGGTCCATTACAACCCAAACTGTTCTATTATTCTGTGATATGAAGGTATGAACAAAGAGTTACAGATAGACAGACTAGAGAAAACCTCAGGTTTTAACTTTTTTATTCTAGTAAATCAAAAAAAAACCCTTAAAAGCTAGTATTAACACTGGCAAAGTTTTGTCTGTCAGATGACGGACAAGTTGTACCACTTTTGCTTTTTAGGAACTGCTAGAATGTGTTAATCCTCTGTTTTAGTCACAGCTGTGAATGCACTCCATTCTGGGGAAGATGTCCCTGCGTGGGAAAAAGACACACAGATAAAAGATACTTTCTTTATCAGGCCTACCTAGAACTCCTACACTTGCCCCTAAAATCACACCTGTGACTAAAATTATGTGATGCAACTTTAAAGTGTGGAATCATGGAAAATTTAGTGGGAAAAGACTCGTGTTTTCTGACCCAGGTCCTCCACCTCCGCGTGGGATCCCATATGCCCTGCCTGTTATGACAGTCATCTATCCACAAGCAAGCAGCAGTAACTGTGGTTGTTGGAAACCAGTATCACTGTGATTAGAAATCAGTATCACTGTGGTGTTCTCTGTCCAGTTCCCAAATCAAGTCTGGGGTTTGTGTTGGATGTGAGGTCTGATACAGTGTCTGTTGACAGGCAGTCTCTTGCACTGCCTCCCTTCAGAGGTGAAGCAGAAACTACTAAAGAACTTTTCATGAGATGATGATGATTCACAGAACGTCACTTCAGGCAACATCTGTTTCTTCAAGCAATGTGCATCACATAAACAACTCATCCTTGCAAAGGTAGACTAGGCGGTATGTTGGTTTGACATGGCAAAGATAATAGTATTGAAAAAATCATTGAATAATATAACTTGCAATCTCATTGGTATCTTCTTCCACTCAAGCTGTAGCTCGCTGCTTCCATTGACCCAGTTTTTGAATCATCATGAGCCAAAAGAAGAGTTTGATTCCTTAATCAGGTTTTCACTGGAGTTGTTTCATGAAGTCATTCTGGTTTTTTTTAATTGGTCTGATAGTCAATCCTTTTTAACTTATCTTGGATTTCTTCTCAGATATGTAAAAATGGCTCTGGCATTTGTGATAAAAAGTTGAGATGTTATTTCCACCAGAACTATAATCTACTTCTCCAGGTTGAATGGCAGAATATGTTTGGTTCAAATTTATCATAAAGGACATGTTTTGTATGTATGTGTTGTCTGTATTAAATTATTTCTTTATTTCCCTGGATTTCCTGTTCAGCGAAGTATTGAATTGATCAGGTAGGATAAATAGTTAGCTTAATAACCTCATATGAAGACTTGTTGTATGTAACTATGTGTCTGGAGGAGGTACTGAACTTGACTATGTTATTAACAACATAAATAACAATAACAATCTATGTTACTCCATTTGGAAAAACACCTTTTTTGGTTACTTATCTGTGGTTCTGCCTGGCAAGTCACATTTAGGGTACTGAAGGTTCAGACTATTTTCATAAGAATGAGCATATTAGAAGCCACAGCAGCAAAGCCTCTGTGAGGGAACAGGGAAAGTATTCTTGTGATACATTTATTAGCTGAGATTTGAGGGTAGCTCAAAATCTGCCATCAGGGTTCATATAAATTCATACACACCAGCTGTCCAGCGTTAGATTCATATATGGCTCTGCTCTGATCCTATTGCACAAATCCTGGCTGTACAGCACATTACAGGGATGAAGACAAGTTAATCTCTACCTTTAGAGTCTTACCCTTAGCAAACCCTTCTTGGCAGCAGGCAGAACCACTCACCCAGGACTAATTCTGTCTCAATTTATTAGATGAGAAGGGGCAAGACACGAACTTCATGAACCAGAAGCATTTGCAAATCTAATCATGCTGCCATGGGGTTTCAAAATGTCTGTTGCAGTCTGTGTGTCCATGTTATCAATTGCATGGGCAAGAATCAGTATAGTCTTATGTATAATATAGGCTTGTTGGAAGACTTCTTTGTTTAGTTAAATGATTTAACTAAAGGTAGGATTTCATTAACTTGTACTGCTTTATTTATATCAAGCCCATGGAATCAGCAGTTTTTAAAGTCAGTGTTTGGTGTACCTCAGCAGTGGCTCCACAGACTGTTTGGAAGAAGCTGAATGTTGTGCAAAATGCTCAGTTAATTTGTCTCAGAAATCAGTCAAACATACAAACATGTATACATGACTGAAATACACGTGTGAAATCATACTTAGTCTCACTGGTATTTCCATTGGCTTCCTTTTTAGAAAAATCTCTCCTGATTACTTGAGAAATCAGGTGCTGTTTTAAAAAATAGATAAATATTCCAATATTATTAATACTCCTAATGTTATTAACTGTAAGATCAAGGGTTCTTGCTGTAAACCTATTCGAAGAGTCATAGAACTAGTGATTGTAATTATTCCAGAGTCCACAGTCACCAAATTAAATGACTTTTGGAAGGCAAAAAAGCAATTGTATTAACATTATGTCATAGAGGAACATGAAATATGTCTTCTTAATTGGGGTAAGGTGCCATTGGAGGGGCTAAATTCTAATCCTAGATACGTGGGCACAGATTGCTCAGAGACTGAGATTAGAGGGTAATCCTAAAACTGGATTGAGAACGATACATTCCCTAAAGAAAGGAAAATAACTATATTTATACTGTGTGTGTCAGCCAGGAGAGTTTGCATTGCAGGCCTTCACACGGATTTGGGGACACGGAGGTTTCCCCACTACTGACCCAACTCTTTGGTAAGATTGCAAGCAGTAAATCACTCTGTTTTTCAGACACACTCAGGAGTAGTCAAGGCTTAGTATTGGCAAACTCAGTTCTTCAGGAGCGAAGTTGGGTTCATAACAGAAGTTCCTCTTGTTCTCCCTGGAATGGCTGGAGGAAAGGGGAAACTTATTCCTGTGTGCCAGTAAGGCAGCAGTGATGCATTGACTAAACCCAGAGGTGGGGACACCTTGTGCTGGTCACAAACACATACTGAGATCCCACAGAGCCTACGAGGTGAGAGAGACAGATGGTGGAGGAAAAAGGAGCAGTCCCGCTGTTTGATATGGCATTGGAGGCATATGGATCCAGGACAGCCAGCAGCTGAGGTGGGAATTGTGCTCAGCACTTCTCCCTCTCAGCTCCGTGCTGTAACCACAGGACTGGTCACGGCCAAACCACAGGGCTGATACTGTTTATTTGTGTTTGTAGCAGCACCCAAAGGCTCCAGCTGGGGCTGTAACTATGCCTGTTAAAAATCTGAGGACAACTAAACAAGAACTAGTGAAAATAGTGGCTGTAGAGGAGAAAGTGTGTGTGTGCCCATAGATGCATCATGGCACACCCACCCTGGATCCTGGCAAACTGGTACAGGGAGAAGGCGTTTACCAGGAATGGGTCTTTCTGTTACATCAGTAATATACATGGAGATAAAAGCATGATGTCATTTGTTTGTCTTGTGGGTTTATTTCATAATTAGGGATGACATTTGAAACATTGTCCTCTTGTCTTTAACTCTTTTAGAAACCTAAAGATTGCAAAATATGGCTTAAGTGGGATCAGTTAAAAGGAAACTAAACTATCTAATTTTTAACTTTTTAATAATTGTTACTTCTAAAGTATAAAAAATATTAGTCTTTATTTATCTATTTCTCTATTATTTACTAATACTGAAAATTGAACTATTGGGATGGAAAGCTTTCTGAAAATTGGAGAACAAGGCTGGTACTTCCAAATGAAATGCAGTTGAATCTTAGTTGGATTTATGTCTCACTGAAACATGAAATACTCGTGCAAATGACAAGTCTCCCAGTGTAGTGGAAAGAGGAAGGGGTTTTAGGAAAGCTATTAAAAACTTTTTATTTAGGAACTCTCTAATTTGACTGGCTAACTAAGAATCTAGAAATCTTATACTGAATCCTCAGTACCTGCCCTTTTAGTCAGGATATTAAATACTGCAGCAATATCCCTTGGATTTCCCCAAATCCCCCAATAAATCAGAGAACTGCATTTGATGTGTCCAATACCACTAATGTAAATCAGGATGGTGGGGGTTTTCATCATTAAT
Organism: Myrmophylax atrothorax; assembly: GCA_026770055.1. Taxonomy (NCBI): domain Eukaryota; kingdom Metazoa; phylum Chordata; class Aves; order Passeriformes; family Thamnophilidae; genus Myrmophylax; species Myrmophylax atrothorax. Next base: position 22,072,561 of record JAOXXN010000137.1, read on the forward strand.
CATTTCAGGTCAGCTTTCTTTATTAAAAAGCAAGAGACAGTGCACACTCATCAGAAAAAATATTTGCAGGTATGTTAAAATAGGTGTCACACATGTCAGATACTAAATTCTCTTATTTCATGAATTCATGTATGAAGTCATGGGTTTTAATACAAACTTTTTCCCTCTATGAGATTAACATGTGAAATTGCACACCTGATCCTCTAAACAGACTCAGAAATCAGCATCTCAAACAGACTGAACAATTTCAGCTCCAGTTTGAAGGATCAGACCATGATAAAATCACTTGAGTTGGGATTGTCTCCTTCTCTCACTCTTTCCATGTCTCGGGGAGATCTGGAAATTCACATATTCTGCAACTAAGGAACTTGAATTTTTAGCTCTGAAGGCAATATAAAACTACCCAAGCCTTTCTCAGTCTCCAACTAATTCCATGCACAGATTCAGATAATAATAAAATGTAAGGAATTCTTTTGATATTATTTTTTAAAAATAAATTCCACTGAATACACTGGTGTTCCACAAGCTGCCAGCACTGGGGATTGTTATGCTGGCTACACACACAGACAGACTTTTCATTGGGTGAATCTAAGGTAGGTTCATCAGGCTAAATGACCCAAATATTTCTGTGTGATGATGGCCTTGATTAATTCTGATTGCACACTGATTTAGAAAATCCATTGCTCCAGGAGGTATCTGTAAAATTTTGATTTTTTCTATTGCACTTTTAAAAGATAAATCAGCACAAAGATTAAGATATAGATATATTTATAGATTAACAACCAGCCAACTTTTAAGAATATCATGTTATGGTTAGACAAGACAGTGAAACATTGGTGCATATATATTGAACAACACAATCTGTACCCAAAGTTTTCTGGAAAAATACTAAATATGCAATTACAAGCCTTCCCAAAGTAAAATCCTCCATTTGTGAAATAAATATTTAAACATTTCTAAAATGATCACATTTATGTCATAAAAAATACAGCATTTGCACTGAAATATGCAGAATTATTTACCCATACAAATAAATCTAGCAGATTGGTGAGAAATCAGAAAATAGCTAATCCCATACTTTACTTTTTCCATGTCACCTCTGCCTATCCCTGACTTTACTCTCTCCACTCCAGTGCTGCTCTTACATAAAATCACCATGAACAAGTTTGCTTTGATCTGCTCTGTTTCTGTTTCAAGACAAGTCTTTCCTGTCAAAATCTGAAGAATCATACACTTCTTGGTTTTGCTTTATAGGTGTTGCATCACCATTTACATTAAATACCAGCAGTTTTTATTTCATGCATACTTACATCTGTTGTGCAGACCTTAGTTTTGGGTCAAATGAAGACACCATGAACATCCAAGAGAGTGTGACTCTGCTCTAAGTCTTCCTTTCAGGGTGCCTCAGTAATGTGTTTGGCAGCTTTTAAAACACATCAAGATTAACATGTCAAAAACTGCCTTAACTAACGCTGACTTTACTTTAAATACAAACTGAACTTGTCTTGATTAGCCCTCATCCCTGCTCCTAAGCCCTCCCCACTCTGACATCACAAGCTCTTCTCCAATACCATCCCCTAACCAGGCTGTAAAAACATAATTACATGAAGAGCACTACACTGAGCTGATAAACCTATTTCACATTTAACCTGCTAAGCCATTGTTAGCTTTTAAGATGCTTGATGCGTTCACTTCAAATCTCCCTGTTCCAACAAGAAATATGTGGGAAGGTTTGCGATTGCCTGGCTCTCACTGTTGTGTTACCTCTTTATACTGATTTTTAGGAAAGGGGTGGTTCTGACCATTGGTAAGCAGCTGTCCCAGAACTGTGATATCCCAGAACTGTGCATGCAATTGGACTGGGGGGGGAACTACAAGGTGGAAATCCTGTTAAGCATATTGTGAGGCTAACACAGGGATCAGATGGTTATACTGCTCAAGCTGACAATTTACTCTTTAATTCTCACTGGCTGTGAGTTGGCTCCCAGAACCAATTCTGAGAAATGGTGAGTTTTGAAATGTCAAGGAGTGCTCAGTTTCTTCCAATATCCATGTCAGCTGATGCTACATCAGAGTTGGTGTTTGTTAATCCTTGGTCACCTGCCCAAAGTTCATCAGGTGCTCACTGTAACAAAAAATTGCCCCTTGTCCTTTCTCAAACAGTAACACAATGCCTAAACCTGGAGAAAATGGGTTCCTTTGCTCTCAGGGAAGTGTTACTCTTAGCAAAGGGTTGTAGTTCTGTTATAGTTCAGAACATCCTCACAGAAAACAAACCATTTTTATAACCTGGTACAAAATGCACATATAGCATCTCATATGGAATTTTATTTCCTTTAGGTCACCATGATACTCTAAATACTTCTGTTGCAAATGCCATCATGGCTCTTTTGTTGCTACCTAGACTTTCATTATAAAGAAGAAAATCACACCCAGATACATTGCTTAAAAAAAATCCAGTACTAGGTTATAAAACTTATTTTAGGACTTTCTTTAAAAAAATAGAGACCTGCTAAAATAACTTGATAATAATTTTCATGTGGTTGTCCAAATCTTTGCATGTGCAGGCAGACAAGGAAGCAAAGGAGCATTCTGGGCTTAAAGATAATGTTCAGCTTGTGTTCAGTCCAGTCCACTCAGTCTGTAGCTCCCTACAGAAACCTGTGATTTGATAAGTAATGAGTAGATACTGTCTTGAAATAAGTTCATCTGTTGAGATTTTTCAAGATAGCCTGGATGAGGCTGAAGCAAACTCTTTGTAAGATGTGGGGTTGCTCAAATAAATTAAAAGCAAAGTCTTGCATCAGCACCTGTTTTTCATTGGATGTTTTAATCCGTGGGAATCACATTTCAGGAAACCACAAAAAGTTTAATACCAGGAAAAATTACTTCCTGAGATAGAAACAAACCCTGCAATATAATAAGGATATATATTTATTTTTTCTTGTTCTACCTGATGAGGGAATTTTGAAGAGAGAGCAAAGTGCTTTGCAAGCTCCCTGGCATTTAGCCCTTGGTTTCTGGCACAGAGGCAGGATTGCTGCGGGCTGCAGTGAACTGTGGCAAGCACAGTTCACAGAGATGCATCAGTGGTCCCTGTCCAGAGAAGACCAACTTGTTCTTGACTGGATTTTGCAGGCATCAGGCAGGACTGTGTTTCTGAATCCTGCAGTGGTTTGCCTGTCTCTCAGCATTCCTGTTCCTGCTGATCGTCATCACCGGCAGAAAAAAAGGCAAAGCAACAAAGGAGGGAGAGAGAGGTAGATGAGTTGTGAACAGAACAAAGTAATGTAGAGTTTGGGGCAGTTTAGGTACTATTCTAAAGCTGAATTAAGAACAAGGAGACTCACTCAATTAATTTCAAAAGAAATGTCAACTACTTCACATCTTTCACAATTCCTGAAGTACCAGATTGGGTTATCAGTGTGGACTCAGCTCCTTGCACTAAAGTGGCTTAGTCCATTGTCCAAAGCCTTACCATTGTCACTTGTCATTTTATCAGCACTGATTTGGGTCAAAACTTTTCTTTGTTACCTTTTGATAAAATCAGTGACAGACCTGGCTCAGCTGAGGGAACGTATCAGTCTTCAAAAATGGAAAGCAAAAATCATATTAGGTAATTTTATTACCAGTTTGAGAATTATGTTGGTTAGCAAAAAGCGGTGCTGGAATGGATTTCTGTAAGTAGAGAACTTGCTGAACTAGAGTCTAAGCAGGTTTTAATCCACTGTTTCTAAACACTGTCTGTCATAAGTGAGGAATCTGAGTGATAATCCCTATTTCTTCTCCTTATCAATTTTATTGTAGCGAGATAAAAATCTACTTCACTTCAGTGGAGACATATTTCTGTATAATGAAATTAACTGGATTGATACAGAACTTGGTAAATTGCTTATTTATCACAGATCAACCTGTCTCTTCCCAAAATGAAATCTGTGTTCAGACACACCCAAGTCCATATCTAAATGTCACTTTCTTCCATGTTTCTCACAGAAGGTCTAGTCTAGAAGAGGACAGGACCTACAAGCACAGGTAAGGAGAGGGGGGACTGATGGATGGGTTAGGAAGTCTAGGACCTGTAGGCGGACAATTGCAAGAATGAATTTGGACAAGAAGCTGTGTCCTTGAGTGCTGGGGTTAGAAACAAACACCAGACTTCACAGTGACACACTGGCTAAGCAAGAGGCAGGATCTTGCTCCACAAGAAACTGAAAAATAACCAGAGAGGGGAACAGGCAAAGCTGTGTGTCAGAGTCACTGTAATCTTCTGATGCCCTGGCTATGCAGAATGTCCTTCAAGCTAAAGCATTCCTTGGGAGGGTTTTTTTTTTCCCAATCCTCAGCCCTCCACTTGGTGCCAGAGTATCTCTTTATTGACTTGCAGAACACTGAAAAGTGCCCAGCTTTGGTGTTCTCCTAAATTCATACTGATAAGGTCAGCAGATACTCACTGGAAAGGGAAGATTGCACCATGATTGGTTATTCTGTGGAAAAGCATTACATTTACCACAGCTCTTGAGAGAAGTTTGGAGAGACTAGGTGGATTACACAGCTGTCTCATTCCCAGTGGAAATCTGGGGATTAATCAGAAGTGGAGCCAAACTTTGGACAAAAATGAAGCTACTGAATTTTGTTTCGTGGGGCTGATCTCAATTCCAAAAGCCAATGAGTCAATCTCAGTGATGAAATATGGCAAACTATTAAGATCCTTTGGAAATTAAATTATCCAAATGTTGTATGTGGAAGGAAGACCAGATTTTATATGTCTCTGAATTGAAATAATTGAGAAGGTCTGGAATTAAAACCATACAAGTTGAGGTTTCAAAGACCTGATTTTTTGTTTGGTGAATATGGTATAAAACAAGACTGTCATGTTTTGGTCAAAACTTTCAAACTGGCTCTGTGCTGAAAGAGCAAATCAGTTGATAAAGTTAAATTGCCACTTCAACAAAAAGCAAAGCAAATTGTGACAAAACACACACTTAGTACCTTTAATTAAGCCATTTTATAGCAGATATCTTCATATTTACCTGTTTAGCCATTCTTTTTCATTACCCTGTGTATGGATTTAGACTTTACTTTGAGCTAACTTTTGAAATAACAGCCAGAATACAGGGATCAGGTGCTGTCATTTAGGATTACCCTAAAAATGCTTTACACCCAGCTCCTGTATGTGCATAAACCTCCTCTCTCTGGCAGCACACATCCAGGTTGAGGTTCCACACAATGCCATGGGGAGTTTTGGTGAACTATCCAGCCCCATTGTACCAGATGGTACCTAATGGAAGTACCACTGATCCTTTGACTCTGTTGATTTGTAATTAGGTTTCTAGTAATTAATATAGTTTGCAGGCCTTGCATGAACTCTGCAGATTGCCCATTCATGTAAATGATTAACTGAAAGGGGATTAATCCTGGCATAAGTTCAACCAAAAAGAGTTTTCCAGACTGAAAATCTTCTCCATTAGTCTCGTATATTGTAATTGAGAATGAAACATTAAGTTTTTACCTTTGTAGCTCCATTTAAAAAGGAGTAACTTGATATCAGAGTGTTAAAAGTGTCTGCATTGGGGATATAAATATATATTTGCTGCTATAGATCTTTTAGTCTTTAATTTTATGGAATTAAAAAGACATTCAATGTGAATTGTTAGTTGGAAAAATCTACTTATTGTTACTAGTATTTAATAGTAGGTGGGGTAAATTTCTGGCTTTGAAAAAAAGAATATGTTTAGAATTCTACAGCTCATGTTTAGCTGCTGTCCTGGTACATTCCAGGCTGAAATTCTTACAACTGTAATAAATCAGTGGCAACAGGGGCTGTCACACACCTCTGCTCACGGAGAGTTCATCCAGCCCATGTCCCTGTGACAGAACCCCAGAATGGTTTGGGTTGGAAAGACCATCTCATTCCACCCCCCTACCATGGGCAGGGACACCTTCCACCTGGAGCAGGTTGCTCCAAGCCCTGCCCAACCTGGCCTTGTCCTGCCACGTGTGCAGCCCCTTCAGGTCAGGCAGAGCTCACTTTTGTGTGCTGGCACCAGAGTTCCATAACTTTACTTTTTGTTATGTTTTAAAGTATGGAAGTACAGTGAAACATCAAAATCTTCCTCACCCTTTCCACCCACAAAGTCTAACTGAGTTTAGGAGACTGTTTAAGGTCACTCAGGATGCATTTCTGAACCCAAGGTTTTATCTGGCTTTGTATTTTCTCAGTGCCTCCTCAAACCCCTCTTGTGATCACGCTGTGGTTGTGCATAAATATTGAATGAGGTCGTTGGATTTAGTTTTTGTTTCATTTCACGCAGTGAAATGCAGTTTAAATGGCTGCCTCAGGAACTACTGTAGACTGCTGGGCCATTAAAATCAGAAGGTTGCATATTTATTTTTCAGGAAAAGATGAGGATACTCAAACACTTTGAACCAAACTGGATCCTGAGGTGTGCACACTGATCTCAGTGCAGGGAGGTCTGGAATGAGTTTGCTCTGGGGAAGTGTCAGGGTTGTACAATATTTCTCAGTGTATGAATATAGGGGGGAAAAGTGTTTATCCAGAGGGCAGCACATGGCTGATCTCTACCTGGAAGCCCAAGCTACATTTCCCAACCTTGGTTCTGCAGAGCACTTCCCCCAGGTGAGTGCAGCTGTGTCCATTCTTCCTTGGGGAATGGTGTTTCCACCCCATCGTGTGTGCAGTCCCTCTGAAGGATTTTATCTGGCCCTAAGGCTGATCCCTGCTGCTCTGTGGATTGCCTGGGTGTAAAGAAAGTCAACATCAAATTAGTGGATGACACAGATGTGGCGCAGCATCAGTGCCAGCTGAAGGATTCCCAGCTATGTAGGCAAGGCTGAATTTATGAGGGGTCAGTTGGAGGATGAGTGGAAGGGACAGAGAAGGAGAGAGAGGATGGAGACGGCTGTGGAGAGCACAGCTGGATGTGCATGGCTGGGAAAGATGAGGGCAGTGAACGTGGTGCTGGATCAGGCCACTCTTCCCCCATCTCCATTTGCCAACAGCTTCTGGCACTTGTGTTCTGAATCAGCACAGCCCAAGAGTGAATCACCTGGCACTGGTCAAGTCAATCACAGACCAATTAATATTTTTCCACTCTCAGCAATTTCCTGGCCCACAAAACTGCTCCAAATCACCGGGGCAACCAATTGGGCCAAGCAGGAGAAGCCCATGGAGGCAAAGCTGGGGAAGGGAACTGCCATGGAAGCAAACGATGGTCACAGTGTTACTGTGAGCTACAGGACTCAAAATATCAAAAATCCCTAGCAGATAAATACCCAAATCATTAAATTCTATATAAATATTGGGCCAAATGCCTCCCTTATATAACTGCAACATTTGTGAGGCAGCAAGGATGGGTGTAGTCCAGGGTGTTTAGATTCTGCATTATTCTAACCAGATGCTTGAGGGTTGTTTCCCTTAATGGATAATAAAAGTCATCCCAAACAGAGTTGCTGCTTTGCTTGGGTTTCATTGAAAGAGACACTCCTAAATGGAGAGGAAATCCCCAAAATGATACTTGGTGATTAAGTACATAGAATATAGGATTTCAGTGTTTGCAAATCCTTTTTTTCAAATGAACTTGTGGCACTAATCCTCTAATGGCATTATTTCTTTGGAATATATGCCGGATTAAGGAGTCACAATGAGGCAAAGTACAAAAATCCACATTAATCTCTCACTGATGGATGCTGTGTGGGATGCAACTTTAACTGTTTTGTTCCAAAATTGGTTCTGTTCCTAACCTTGCCCCAGGTCTAGACAGAGGGAAGAGCCGATATAAACAAGTGTGACACTGAGCACTTGGCAGATGGTCACAGACCATTTAACTGGATAGAAAGGGGAAGGCATTTATTATTTTTAAACTCCAAAAGCTCAGCCTGCCCTGTGCTGCCTGTGATATACTGCAGGAAGCAGACACACAGGTCTGGAAGGCAGGAGCAGGACACCCGCTCAGTGGTGTGTCATGGAGGAGACAGACACAGCAGATGAGGGGGCCTGGCTGGGCCTGGCTGTCGTGATATATCACAAATTCACAGCACAGCCTGTGGCAAAGTACTGCTCATGTTTTCAGCCCAGTGCAGCCACCTCACCCTCATTAACATGCTTTGTTTTGGGTAACCCTGTTGTCCCTTCTTCCCTCATAGCTGATGTAGAAAAAAGTAAAAGTTTGGTTTCTGGAAAGAGAAGACACTGTGAAACTGCATTTCCCTCCTCACCAAATTAGAGGGAGGCTGTCATGGTGCCATGAGAAATGGTCACTGTCACTCAACAGCCTCAAGAGGTGAAAGAATTTCTGTGTGGGGCAGCACATCCCCTGAAATGCTGATGTCAGGGCACAGAGTTAGCCCAGCCTAACCACTGTAATTGGTCCTTAACATGTTTAAGGGTTTCCGTGGTTTCAGGAGACAGAGATTGTTAAATATTCCCATTCCACATTCTCATTGAACTGCAGTGGGCATTTAGTGTCTTGGCCAGGAGAGCCTGGCACGTGTTCAACAGTACAGGTTGCTTTGTCTCTGCTTCATTCCAGGTCACTCTGTTGTCAAGCACAAGAGCTGCCAAATCCAACAAGCTCTACTGACACAAATAATTGGGATTTTCCATAGTCTGCATAGCTGAAATGCCTGAACATATGAAGTGAAATAACACACAGGGAGTGATCCTTCCCAGTGGATAAAGGTCTGCAGTGAGATGCTGGGAACTGGAAAACAGAAACTGGGACAGGACAGCCACTCCTTATGTCAGAAGACCCTCAAACCAGCTTGGATATCCTTTCTGTTCAGGAATAGAAATGTGCCTTCCATTCCTGCAGGGACAGATGATGATCACAATGGTTTTGTGCATGCTTACCTCCTGTAAATGTTTCCTACTGTGGCACTTCTCATTGGCAGGGTGTTCACTTTAAGTTTTTTGACTCTTAATTTTACCCCATTGGCTCCTTGCAGCAGCCTGTGCCTCATTCCACCCTGTGTGAATCACTTGTTCATTGACACACTGAGTCAGGCCTGTCCTCCTGGCTGGGGTCTGCTCAGCTGCTTGCAACGGAATTGCTGGTTTTGTTTACCAGCTTTATCACTCCCCACCAAAATCACTCCAGTTCCCATATGTCTTTAGTGTGCACATATCCATGGATGGCCCCTTGTGTTTAAGGAAGTATAAATTGTATTGCAACAGGTGCAGACAAAGGTGAGCAGGAAATGACAAGGGAGATTAACAGTTTGCCACATGAGGGGAGACAAGAATAGTTTGGCTCATTTAGGTAACAAAAGGGAAGACCTCATAGGTTGAAAAGAATTATCAAGACTGAAGAGATTCAGCATAAATGGACATAATATGGTTAAGATAGGAATTGTAACATTCTCCCTCATGGAAATCAGCCTTTAGGGCAGACAGACAAAAAAAATGTATGATGAAGTTTGAGGTATATACAGGATGTGTCCCACGACTGCAGAGTAATGTTGTATCGTGATGTTGCCCACAGGCAGATTGCAGTGGATGGTGCAGTTGGACCTCTCGTGTCTCCTGTTGCCCCAAAATGAACAGGAAAGCCCTGGTCTTTGGTATCTTTTCCTTACTGAACTGTGCAACATCCTGCTGACAGCAGGGCTCTGCTCAGCCTCCAGCACTATTTCTGACCAGTATGGACAAAAGGGGTGGGAAAACAAAGAGCTTTTCTTCAGGTAGTCTTGTAACCTGATCTACAGGGTGACTCAGCCCCTGCTAACAGCAGCTGTCTCAGGGAGGTGCAGTGGTTTGGGTGCAGTATCAAAGGCTGTGCTGCCACTTCCTGATTTCTGCCTTGAGAGTGAACTCAGCTGGGATATGATCAGAGCATTTAAATGGACTTCTGCACCCCCCTCAGGAAACAGAGGCCAGGGACAGCAGGCTGACACTGGAATATAGTGCAGAGGAATAGGGGCACTGGGGAAGAGCCACCCACCACTTGTGCAGAGCTGCTGCTGTCAAACTGATGAAGACAGAAACCTGTGAGAGAAAACAACATGGAAAGTTCGTATTAAGGAGAGGAGTGAGGTTTTGTCTGCATGTCATGGCTCAGCTCTCCTGCAAGCCCTGAAAGCACTGTGAAAACGTGAAAAAGATCCTCAGGAGAACCAATGGAAAAGACAGGTATGTTCTTTGTCTGTTTAAAATAATACCATCTACAGCATGAAGTCACAGCCAGGGTAAGCAGGATTGCTGTACAGCTCAGTAACTATGGATGGACATCAAGGTATGTTGGTTTGTATCAGTTTTGTCTTTATAAGAAATACAGCTGTGACAACATATTAAGAGCCAAACAATACATCAACTTTTTGTGATTTTAATTCTGACACATACAAAAATTTACATACATATATGCACATCAGCATATATATACACCAACATTTTTATACACACATAGACACACAGAAATTATATGTATATAAAAATTACATTTTGCTTTATTTTTACCTCTCCCCCCTGACACAGATTTTGCTATAATAACATGAAAACTATCTGTATGGGTTTCTGATACTTCTTCATGTGTTTCTCTTTTTTTTTTGGAAAGCAGACTTCAGTGACATTTTCTATAACTGATGGTTATTGAAATGGTCGAGTTCATGTACTCTGTGGATGACAGCAAACTCTGGAATGAGCTGTGTGCGGGTCTGTGCTGGGCAAGGCGGAGTCTGTGTGAGCACAGGAATCTATTCCTTAGCTCTGCTGTGTTACAGCCTCGGGGGCTGAGCACAGGGCATTCCCCCTGCAGTCCATGGCACACAGCAGGACTCCAATATGTACATGTCTTTTCCACAAAGTCCTCACAAAGTCAATGAATGCCTGCTTAGTTTTTGTGGCTGCTCCATTAAAAGCATGTGTGTATGGGCAAATGTTAGAATTAAAACTAAAGAAAGATCATTCAATTAATGGTTAAAGAAAAACAAAGCAGCTTCAGAATCACTGGCTGATGCTACAGCTTGTATAGCATGAAAAGAAATAAGGAAAGAATATATAAATTATAGATTAAAACTTTACTTTGCCTGTGAATTAGTCACCAAAACTGAAGTCACTGAGCCATTCCAAACCAGCTCTCGGGGATTTTTCTTCCAGCAGTGACACTCCCAGTGTCCACAGATACCACACCTGGTTGGTTTTGGCACTATGACTTCAGCTTTGCTCTAAGGTTACTGGGGTTTCATTTGCATCTTCCACCCTGTGCTTGGTACCATGTGACATTACTCAGGCAAGGATATCCCTGTGCTCCCTGTTGTACATCTCCTCCTCTCACCTTCCTGGCTGCCAGGCTGGCCTTTGACATGAAAAAATCACTTTGTTGTCAAACGTAACCTGGCATCCCCTCAGAACAGGGACATCTCAGGCTTGCTTCTTTATTGAAGCCACAAGACTATGAGCTGAACCTGGGAATTAAATGCCAGGGGAAGCAGCAGGTGAGTCCTCAGCACCCTCTGGCCAGGTGGGGTGGCCTCGGGGGCAGTTTGCATTAACAGAACAGCAGAGGGTGATACTTGTGCCATTGAGGGCTGAAACCACTGAGCCTGCTCTGCCAACACTGAGCATTATCAGTCTGGTCAACTAAACAGTGCTGTTCTGTTATTAGAATGAAGAGAATGGTGCCAAATTCTCAGTGCACCTGCCATTATGAAAGAAGGTAAGCAAGAGTGAATGTTACTAAAGCTAATTTTATGTCTGCTGATCCCCTGAAAGATGACATGCTGAACTGCCAGGAGAAGCATGAAGAGGACATCCCAAAGAGTTCCCCATTTGACTTTGTTATAAAACAGTTGCAAGAAAAGAGTTGTGCTTCTGAAAAAAGGAAAGAGCAGCCTTCAGCCATCAAAAAATTCTTCAGGGCCTTTGAATTTGGGAAATCTGAAGGCAAGGACAGAAAGGAAATTGAGGAAACAGAAATAAACAACTCTGGAGCTGATGATCAGTGTGAGAATGAAGATCTCTCTATAGAAGGTAATGCTGGTAAAATATGAAATATATATTCATGTGTTTGTATTTTAATTTCATAGAAAAGCAGTTGCTTTTCTTGCTAGCCAAAATCTTGTATTTGGTCCCTACATCTTATCTTCTAACCAGAATTTACTTCTGATTGGAACATTATCAAGGATGTACCCTCTAATCTGATAGGTCCCAAGCAAGGAGTAAGATCCATGTTGCTGTGGAGAGATAAAGCTTTTGGGTGACCTCTCTCTTGGTCTCCAATGTGAGAGGTCAGTGTTGAAGTCAGCTCATTAGTTGCAGAGGTTTTTTGGTTTCACAGCCAAGCTTTGAGCAGTAGCTTGGCTTGTTTTTAAGATGGGTCTCTGTCCACCCTGCTGTTAAAGCAATCAGAAGACAAGAAGAGCAGATGTTTCCTTCCACTTCACACCGGGGAGGGAGAAAGGAATGGGAATTCATCATGTGTGTTATTTTGCACACACAAGAATATTCTTTACATCCACACCAGAGAAAATTAAGCTATTTTTAAAAAGGAGCTGGAAGGTGAGGATCAGAACCCCATCCTTTGTCCTAAGGGGTTTTAGTCGGTTTGTGGAAACAGTAAGAGGACAGCCAGAGGGTGGGAACACTATTTTGGGTAATTTTTGGCTGCTTTTTTTTTTTTAATCTATAGGCATTAGATGAAATTACCAGTTTGTTAAAGGATTTAGCAATGAATATGAATGCAATTTTCCTTGCTGTATAAACTGCATGGAAGAAGGAGGTTAGTGGGTGTTGCTTTGCAAGGCCCAGAAAAGCAGAAACTGCCTTATGCAGGTGATGTGTGAAGCTGAGCACAGGCTGTCATGGAGGAAGCAGCACAACTGCAGGGCCACTGGGTGCTGAGGGATCAAGCACAGACTGTGCTGCTGCACTGCAGGCACAATAGTGCTAATGCAGCTTGTGCAGCCCAAATAGCTGCAGTTCAGAGTTTTGCATGAATTTCATGTCCTTGAACTGGTGGTGCTATTCCAAACATCCAAAGGCACTGGCATAAGGCAGCATGGAGAGATGCAACAGGAGATTCTTTTCTCACTCTGCATCAGGAGCTTTGTAGTGATTTGATCTATGGTGATCGTATCACTCAGGTTATTGGTCAACATTGATCAAAAGCAGAGCCTGGTTTAGTGACAGATTTAATTCATTTCCTGAAGTCTTGCCCTGGCAGCCTCAGGCAGGTTTTACACCTTGTGTTAGTACCAGAGGTAACCAGGGCCCTATTTCTTTGTTGCTTAGATGGACATTCACATCCCATTTCTGAAGCAGAGTCACCATCTGGTGAGCAGAGATTTAACCAGTTCATGCAGAAACTGGGCAAGAAACCCAACACCAAGAATCTGGATCTAAATAATTGTGCATTAAGTGCAGCAGATGTAACGGAGCTGGGTAAACATTTTATTCAATTAATCACTTAATACATTTATTTAATTCTTATTTGCCTCTTCAGTTATTCACTCTTCTCTTTTCCTTTCCCTTTCTTTTACACAGGCCTGGGTATATTTAACATTTCATCTGGTGGTCCCAGAGAAATATTAATTAATAAATTATATTAATTATGTTATATATGTATAATTATAAAAATTATACAGGTCTGTGAAGCAGATCCTTACAGATTCAAACTACAGGTAAACAAACTGAGGTACAAGTTGTCATGGCTTTATAATGCTGTATTGGTATAGAAAACGTGTCTTACTGACATCCAGGGTGTGCAGAAACTTGCAAATAGAGTATGCTTTTCCTTTTCTTTCCTTACAGCTTCTTTACTGCCATTTCTCCCAGAGCTGGAAGAGATCAGCCTGTCCTGGAATGGTTGTGTTGGTGGGACTTTGAAACCTCTCACTGTCCATCTTCATCATGTGAACCTGTTAAAAGTCCTTCGACTCAACAACTGCAGGCTGACAGCTGAGGATGTCATCTCCTTAGGTACAGGATTTCATTTACTTCCAGACAGCTTGGGGCTAATGTAATCCATCTCATCTCTTCCTACATCCTACTCCTGCTGCTTCCACACTGGGCAATGAAAACTCCTGCTGTGAAACAGTAGAAACTTGTGCTTGCGGGTGACCTTATACCTGTAGGTACCTCTGCTGAGTTCATTCCTCAGGGTGGGAAGCTTTCACACTCAGAAGGGAAGAGAATTCAGTCCTATTTGCAGGAAAGCATGTTTTCAATTTAGGTCAGTATTTTTTTTGCTAAGTTTGATGTCTAATTGTAGGCAGAAGAATTGAAGCAGAGTCAGTCATATTAGGGTCAGCTTGCATCTTCAAGCTGCAGGACAGATGAGGGCTCATCACAAACACCACAATGGTCTTTTAGAGGAGGAAAACCAGAAGTGCTGCCTCAGAGCTTTAGGACTTGGCTTTTTTGCAAGTCTGGGAGAAGGTTGTGCCCCTGCTTACTTCTTTCCTTGGAGTGCCTGCACCCTGCTTTCTGCAAAGCTTGAGATTTAAAGGTTATAAAGGTGGTGTTACAAGCTCAGGTTCTGACACCAAGTCACCTCTGGGCCTGGAGTTTACTCTGGGATGGATCTGTGGTTTGTATCTGAAAGAAGGACAAACTCAATCAACTAGGAATTATAAAAGTTCTGAAACTCATCTGAGTTATAAAGCTGGTGTTTGTTTTTGTCATTCATATCCAAGCCTTTTCTAGGAAAGGTTCAGAAATAAAATTACATATATGTTGGTAGCTCAAAAGTGGGTCATGCCAAGTGCTGGAGAGGAAAAATGCATTTCTCCAAAAGCTGCTGAAAATAATTGATCTATTTCTGATGAGGGTAAAATCTGCATTACATTTTCTATTATTTTTTTCAAATTTCATTCACTTTTTTCCAAAATCTTTTCTCATACTTTTTTTTTCTTTTGAGTTTGATTTGCTGTATTTCCAGTTGATTTGTTCTGCCAGGTTCTCCAGTGCTGTTTCCTTCCCAGATCTGTTTATCCTCTACTGAGACAGACAGAAAACTGATCATAGGATTTGAATTTCCTGTCCAAATGTGATGCCCTTGACAAGGGGAATAGCAACAGTCAGTTTGCATTGATTTTGCCTGCAATTTTGAAAATAACTTGTGCATTTAGGCCAATACTGACTATTTGACCTTGTCCACATCTATCTCTGGAAATGTGGCCTCTTGTGGACTTGCATTCTGCTTGGAAATCAGTGTCTCAAATATAACCATAATAATCTCTCCTATGAGATTGGTGGGAGCTGTGACTGTGAGAGGTGATAGGAAATCATTCCTGGAGTTGTAGTTCTTTTTGTTTATCTTCTGGGTGGAAAATGTGTCTGAATGCTGGTCCTGGTGTCAAACAGACACAGGCTGTGCTGCACTTCTCAACTGTACAGCATTGCTCAGTATTCAAGACTGAGCCAAAAATGTAAAATAAATACAAAAATAAAAATTAAGATGTCCTTTCCTCTCAAACCTGGATATTCACTTACAGAAATAATTATTTTTCTATTATAAATCTTTTGAAAAGAATTAATTATGAAGACACACAGACATGAAAGGGATTTACTATTAAAATACAATTCTCAATTGTTAGGTTGATGACAAGACTTCAGATCAAAAATTGTGCTTGACACTTGGAAATTGCATTTGCATATGGTCTGATTAATTGATCTTTCTTGGGAATGAGTTTATGCAAATATGCCTCCCTCCTCTACAAAGGGAGTTAGAGGGCTTGGCTGTACAGTGGGATGTCAGTATTTCAAAGAAGCACTAACACAGATCACACTGGCAGGTGCTTCAAGCTTGGAAAAGGCTGATTTTTCTGAATGCCATCAAAGTCAGTGCTGTCTGCCTTGAAATCGTGGGAAAGTTAGTTCAAGTCGAAACAATGCTCATTTGGTTTCTTATGAAGTCAGTCAGAAACTGTCAGAAATGAAGCTTTCACATTTCAGAAATGGTAGTGACAGGAATTCTTTCTTCCCCTCCAAAATGACCTGTGGACACAGGACAGAGGATGTTGGAAGTTTGCCAAATAAAACAGAGCAGCACTACACAGCAAATTCAGACTTGTCACTTGTATTGATTTCCCTTTAGACTGGGCTCTCTGGGTCCTGCCACGGGTCTACCGTGACATCCAAACAGCCCGATGGGGGTTTGGGGATGTGAATAAATTTCAGGTCTGTGTGCACTGCAACAATGACTTGTGATCTGTATTACTCAACATGAGATTTTATACAACATTACTGCAGAAGCAACAATTCCTTCACCAATTTTCCTGGCAAGACATTCAAAATAAAGTAATTTGAGAATTAGGTGGCTAACCTTCCTCTTTAATGTATTCCAAACCTGTGTTTTTGTTTGCACTGAAATTGATACCTAGAATGAATCATCCCAGACTTCTGTTACAGGAGAGGCATTTGAAATTGTTTCTCAGCTTGAAGAACTGGATTTGTCATGGAACAGTAACATAGGTGGGAAACTATCACTGCTGACAAAAAAACTCCAGAAAGGATGCAAGTTAAAATGTCTGAAAATTACGGACTGTAACCTGACAGCAAAGGATGGAGAATCCCTTGGTATGTGTGTCTATCGAGCTGCACTGAGACTGGCTTCACAAAAATCAAACTTGTTTGACTTATCTAATGGCTGTATCGAGCTTAATATTGGTGGAAAGTTAATTTATTTCAAGCTCTGCATTGTAACAGTATTTATGACACAATGTGGGGATTTAATGTACTTTCTTCCAAAGAAAGTTGTTCTCTGTGACCATGTGAGGGAGTGTTGAGAAGAACAATTAGATCTAAGCCACAGCCTGGCAGCATCAGTGGTCCAGGGGTGCTGGATCCTTTGAGACCTTGAGCAAAAGAGAGTGCCAGAATTTCCACCAATGATGGCTTAAAATTAAGCAGCTGAATATGTAGCTATCCATGGAATGGGAAACAAGACCTGAGGGGCTGGAATTTAGGCTGAGCTGGCAACCACTGATCACCCTTCCCATCTGTCCTCCCACCATAGCTTAATCCTGTGTGGTCCTTTCATCTGATTGTATGTTTTAAAAGGTGTTTACTCTGTAAAGAGAAGCCTTTGTGCCCTCATCTCCACTGCAGGAGGAGGCCCATATGTAAAATACAATCCTATATATTTTCATTAGAATTTTTTCTTTCTCTCTGTATTTCTGCATTTTATTCCCCTGTATTTTTCTAACTGTCCTTGTAGGTTTTTTCAGTTTTTTCACCTATATTTTCATACAGGTTTTGCACTGGTTTTCTCAATTCCTATCCAGCCTTTATTTTGCTGTATTTTATAGATAGAACAGGAACTTAGCAAGGCTAAACCACACATACAGGCAGATCCAGCCCACCTCTTTCTGTTTGTCATGTTGCTGTATTTTTCTAGGGTTCATCTGTGTGTGTTCCAGACAATTACCAATTCTGGTTTTCCTTGTTGTTTTTTTTGTTTTCCCAGCTGAATTTCTAAATGTGATCCCAAACCTTGAAGTATTAGATCTCTCTATCAACAAACACATCGGCTGCAGCATCAAGGTTATTGCTCAGGATCTGAAAAACGTGCCAGACTTGAAAGAGTTAAACTTGCACATGTGTGGATTAAAGCAAGACAGCCTCCAGGGCTTAGGTTAGACTTATATTCAGAAAGACTTTCATTCTGAATAAGTTGTACATCTGAAAGCGATTTACAAGAGGCAATGAGGTGGGATTTTGCTGATGGTTTGGCAGTATTAATGGGCAGTCGTTATTTGCTGTTTGAGGATTGATAAAAGACTACAGAGACTTTTAGCAGGAGTCACAGTTATCTGCCCTGAGCTCAAGCATCTGAAAGTCAGTGGGGAGAGTCACCCTCCACACCATTTATCTGAGACACATCTCGGGGCTGATTAGTGGCTCCTCTTTCCCCAGGGGGAGCATAGACCAGGACACAGGCCAGCTCACTTAACAAGTTAATCCTACTCTCTGAGATAAACCCAAATTCACCATTATCACTTAAAGAGTGTCCAGTGAAGCCATATGCAATGGGCTTGTTATCTGTGTCTCTCCCTAGTGGATGGCTCACAGATAAAGCAAAACAACTGGAATTAATTAGCACGCCCATCAGTAGTTTCTGCAAAAAGCCGAGGATTGAATGGATCTGGGGATGAGCTGGCCTCACCTTCACCTGCTCTCTCAGAGAAGAATGGAGCTGTATGGATGGGGAAGCTTTGCTGTATTACTGTATGTCTGCTGTGATTACACACTGAAGCTTAGTCTAAGAGCTTTGCCTGCAATACCTTGAGCAAGCTTTGACGTTGAGGTAAAGAAATGCCAAAGCTGTGACCTGGGCTGTTGTAGCAGCCAGTGACCAGCTTGCTCCCTTTCCCATTTCAGATACTGCTTTACAGCACCTTGCAGAGCTGAGGAAATTAGACATATCGTGTAACAAAGAGATTGGTGGTGGCTTTAAAGACTCAACAGCTCATTTGGCCAGCTTGAAAAACCTGGAAGTCCTTGATCTTCACCAGTGCTGTGTCACAGAAGAGGACATGACCATTTTGTGTAAGGACATGTTGAGAAAATCCATTAAGAATCCAGGTTTTGCCTTCTGAAAATATCTCAAAGATGTAAGGAATTCTGCCTGGCAGAACAGCTGATCTCAGTACTTTTTTCATCAGGCAGTTCTGGAAGTGCAGTGTGGGGAATAGCTTTCTGGGTCAATATGGAATGGTATTTTTGCTGAACCAAAAGAAATCTCAGAGTGTCTGATCCCACATGGGATTAAAGACCTGAATCCACCAGGATTCAGATCCACAGTGGGAATGTGGGAACTGCCTCCAAGCACTGTTTTTTTGATAATCAGTAATTTTGGAAATCCCATGGGACAGTTCTCCCACTGGTGTAAGTTGGGTGGACTCAAGGTGTGCATGTGCATGGAAATGTACCTGCCTAAAACTCTCTTGGTGAGCTACACACGAGTAGAGAGTGATGTTGTGAGACCTCACATTGCTGCTGCTGGGTGCTTTCTCCAGGTGGAACTGATCCACCTGTAAACACTATTAGGAAGAAAAAGGCATTTCCCAATCAATTTGTGAGACAGTTTATTATCTGTGCATTATCATAATTTTTGTCATCTGTTTTTACTCTTAACAACAGCAACAACAAAATCCCTTGACTCGAAGTCATATAGTGCCCATATCTTATTTTCTACGATAAAGATTATTTGAAAAGCATTGGGCAATATTCACTATTAGTAATAACAATCATGATTTATTTTTAATTTATTGAATAATAAAGAATAATAACACAAAAATGAATTTTCAGTTAGTGATGAAGACACTTGGAAATAACCCCCATCTCACTGAATGTTTAATTCCCTGTTTCACTTACAAAATTTCCTAGAAGCCATGTTCTGACAACCTTCCACACAGTATAGAACACCTAATTTCTTGAACATTCCTACTGAAAATGACAAGGCTATTTTTGGACTAAAACATTACTCACATGAATTTGAGTGTAAAAACTTGGCCTTGACTTTTGGGTTGATTTATAAAGAAAAAAAATTAGGCAAATATAGAACTACACATTTGTTCTGGATCGGTGACTGTCTAATAAATATTTCATGTTTTCATAGCCCAGGTGATACCTTTACTCTCCAGTCTTCAAGAGCTGAATTTATCTTCAAATAAAAGCGTAGGAGTCTCATCTGATCCTCTTCTGGGCAGACTCAGGTTTTTACCAAAGTTAAAATCTGTGGCCATCAGCAATTGTGGTTTAGGGGAAGAGTCGCTTTCATCACTAGGTAGGAATGTCCTTTAGAGTGTGTCTGTTGTCTGGGTATCCTTGTGGGACAAAGCACTTCATTCTCCTTTGGCATGGTTCCATTATCTCACAGGTCCCGAGGGAAAAAGCCTGTGATCAGATCAGTTCCCCCGTTGTATCTGACTGGGTGAAGCCCTTTTAGTCCTTTGTCTGATACTGAGCTTTTGTATATTGCCTAATTTAGGAAGAGAAGGAGAACATGATTTCATATTATGCTGTAATTATAGTTTTGGTGTAAAACTTCATTTGCAGTTTAGTAGAATAAAGTTTTGACTGAGGGTTTTTCCCCTCACTACAGGTGAAAGCTTCAGTAGAAACTTTCTGGGGTAGAGTTAAGTTAGGGGAAACAGGAAATGTCTGCAGGACTGGAAAAGATACTGCACAGCCATAAAGAAAAGTCCAGTCTAACACAGAATATGTAAATTCATCCTCTTTTGCCTACTTATTGCAAGTCTCAGTGGATTGGTGCCTACACTGTGCCTTTGATGGGTGTCCCATATGGCACATGAAATCTAAATACAGAGGGAACCCTCAGTTACTGTGCACAGTGCACTTATATCTTGTGCTGTTTGCTAGTAACATTAAACCTGTAGTAAGACTTGACTGCCTCCAGCAGAAGCAGTAGCAACCAAAACTGGTCTGAGGTCCCTGCAGGAAGAGTACTATATTTATATCATTGCAATTATGTAAGAGTGACACCATGGAAATCAGTGTTGTCAGAAGATACAGAGCATTTCACCTTACATAGTGAGTTCACAGCAAAAAATTGCTGTCTTTAAAGTGATGTAAAATGGTTTAAAAGCAAGCTGTTAAATTAATTCCGTGGGACAAGGTCAAGCCAATAATATGAACAGAAAGGCAATAAACCCCTGCACAGATCCCTTATATATTCGATAGCCAGGCCCTTCTTATTCTCTTTTATCTGACTTTTATTAGGATAAAACCAGTCATTCTAAGCACAGCCTGTTGGGATCCTATTTACAGGTGAATTGCAGGTGAGGTGTCTGTTCAGGCCATGTTGTTTTCTCTTAGTAAGCAGAAGTTGTTGGTCTTAATCTTTTCAGCTGAGGCTGCCCTTCACCTTCCTGAACTGGAGATATTAGACCTTTCTTGGAATAAGTGCGTTGGTGGGAACCTAAAGCTGCTTTTGGGAGCACTAAAGCTTGCAACGGAGATTCAAGTGTTAAGACTGAGCAGCTGTAACTTGGTGGCTGAAGATTTGGCACTTCTAAGTACGTATAACACGGTATTTACCAGCAGTCAAAGAGCCAGGGCATTTAGACCACAATTCAGAAGGGACTTGTTCCTTGGGCTGAGCACATTTTTGCATAGATCAAACGAAAAGATGGAAAATACAGCAGTATTTTCTCAGAAAGAGCTGTCATTTTTCTGCAGATTGTGTGTGCTGTACATGTTCAGTGCAAAAGCTGAAAAGCATAAAATACAAAGAATCTTTTAACAGTTTTGTCTATTAATGCAAAAAGCCCATCACTTAGAAAATGTTGGGTTTGCATCTGGTTTTTATATCAGATATTTAAAGCTCCCTCTGAGGAGTTTTATTTTGCTCAATTTCTGTTTTAAGGTTCAGTATGTTACAGAAAATGTATGTGCTGACAGTCAGTAATACAGGTACTACCAGCTCTGAATCCTTTAGGTGTGTTCTGGAGTCAGAATACAGGGGGCAAATTAAAACAGAAATATTTTCACCTACCTCTTAGCAGAGAAATACTGGAAAATGGCAACCTGATAAAGGAAAAAATTTTAGAATCCTTTAAAAAAACTGTTAATTTTATACTCATCTTTGTGATTCTGTGGGCCTGACTCAGGGGTTTGTGTGTCTGAGATTGGCAATAGCTGTGTGACAGCTACTAAGGCCCTGGAGTGTGAAATCTGGTGAGGTGAAACCTGAGTATTTTTCACTTTAACAAACATCACCCTTGATGGTGTCTCCTTTGCCAGTCATATGTTAAGGACCTCAGTTCCCTTTTGGGTGTATTAAGCCCTCCCACAGTGAGAGGTTGCTATTGCAGTCATGCAAACTCATCTAGTTTTACTTTCCTCTTCCTAAATCTCCCTGTAAAGCCTGTCTGCCTATTTTAATTGGCACTTGATATAACTGCTTCCCGCTGAGTCTAAGGTTTTCAGGGTGCCATACACTTTTAACTCAATAGTCCTGTTCCTTTTGAATTAGCTGCATTTTAAGTGTTGTACATTCCTTCAGCTGTGAAAAAAACAGTCTTTCTGAGATCATCAGCAAGTGATTCTCTGCTGCTGAGGAGTTAAAATTAAGCAGCTGTTTGACTGCTGAAAAGCCTTAAATAATGAGGTATTAAAATACTACTTTCTGAGGAGCTTTCAAAGCAATTGCCAGGATTTATTGGTTGTGTTTGTGTCTGTCATCTCTTGCAGCATCACTGACACAGGATGGCCACCTCATCAGATTGCAGAAACTGGATTTGAGTTATAATGACAATGTCTCTGAGGAAGGATGGGCTGTTTTCTGTCAAGGTTTAGCAGTATCCAAGGAACTCTCGGAGCTGGATCTCAGCCTCCGCCCGTCGTCCTGCCGGGACTGTGGGCCGTGGTTCAGGGAGCTGCTGGCAGCACTGACACAGCTCCCTGCCCTGGCAGAGCTGGGCATGCAGAGATGGGTCCTCTCAGAATCCCAGAGGAAACAACTGGAAAGCTTTAATCAAGACAACAAAAGAAACATTCGTTTTGACTGTTGATGAAGGTTGAAGGTTTCTGGAAGGCATTTCACGAGCAGCACATGAACCAAGTATTACATGTCTCTGACTTAGGAGACTGCACAGTCTTTAATAACCTCTTGAAACAATTTCACAGTTACAGAAAACTCTTATTTAACCTTCTGCAAAATAGATCACTCAGTTTAATAACATATTC
>JAOXXN010000137.1:22106087-22119548 GCA_026770055.1 Myrmophylax atrothorax
CCGGCCTCGGTGCCCGCCGAGCCCGCTGTGAGCCCCCCGGCCCGGGCGGGGCAGGATGCGCCGCGGGGCCTTGTTTGGGACAGGGAGCCCCCGGCGGTGGAAGCTCGGGAATGCCGAAATGTGTGCATCGAGTTTAGGAAACGTTGAGTTTTACTCACCGATTTTAGGAGCACGGGTCTGAATTTGCGGAAACACGCGAGACTGAGCACGGGGAGCTGGGGACAAATATTTCCCTGAGGTGTGGAACAGGGATTGTGAGAGGAAGGTGTTGCAGCTTGTCCCCATTCCTCTCCCTGGGCCCTGGCGCTGCCATGAAGGGAAACTGCCTGTGGTGTGCCAGGCAGAGCACAAAACCTGCCCATTGTGTGACAAGCAAAGCACCAAACCTGCCCATTGTGTGCCAGGCAGAGCACCAAACCTGCCCATTGTGTGCCAGGCAGAGTACCAAACCCGCCCATTGTGTGCCAGGCAGAGCACCAAACCTGCCTGCGGGAAGCCAGGCAGAGCACCAAACCTGCCCATTGTGTGTGAAGCCACAGCACCGTCTGCCTGAGGAAGGAGTGCCCAAAGCCCATCCCATGCCATCATCATCACAGGAACGGGCTGTTCAGTTATCTCTGCTGGTGGCTCTGACTACAGGCCCAAACTTCTCGATGTTTCTGCATCACCCATTTGCAGAAGGTTCACTGGAGCACGTGTGGGACCGGTGCGATGGAGCCGAGGGTGCCCCGCTGCCCCATCGTGGATCTCAGCAGGGAACAGGCATGGCCCTAACAAGCGGCTTGGGCATCACTCTGCTCACATTTGCCAACCCTTCCATAATTTCCTGAGTGTTTGACCAGTGCCATCTTGTGGCCTCCTTTCCTTTGCATTGAGGATAGGAGTGAACTTGGGTATTTAGTTTTTTGATTCTGTTTGAAAGAAACCTGCTGCCAGCATAAATAGAAATGGGAGAGACTGACCCACACACTTGAAGATGTGTCGGTCCTTTCTGGTCGTGGAGTCTGAATGTTGCTTAATTAACCACATCCAGCTAAAACTAGCACAGGCTCTGCCACTGGTAATGTTCTTTCTTGGTTCAAACTACTGTGTTTTCACTGTTTAGCTTGTTTCCAAGCAACAGCTTTCACTTAGCATCAAATACTTCATTTCAGACTCACGGCAAAACACGTAAAGCCAAGATACTTCATGTGCTTACTACATGACATTTTTCAAAGGAAACTCACTTTGTCTTACAGTTGTATCACTGAGAAAAGCCGTCTCCTAAATATATCTGGTATTGTGGCATTTACAATGTTTTTTTTTCTTCTGTCACTTCTGAAAGAGACAATAAGATTAAACTCGCAAGTTTCTGCATACGTGAAAAAGTACCTGCTCTGCAGATCCACATGTCAGAGTAAAAATGCAAAGAAACTGAGAACTTCGTCTACTTTTGTTTCTATTTATTTATGGAAGTAAGGAAAACTGTGCAATGTGGGATTGTTGCAGAGACTACAACAAATGGAACTGTTGCTACTGTGCCTGAACAGTCTGCAGGTGCCCACCTGGCCCCAGTGAAACAGTGAAAGGTGCCACTATGGCTTTTTAGGAATGAAAACAGAAGCCCTCAGCGATTTCTCCCTGAAGAGTTTAAAACCACTGGCAATTGTGTCAAAGGAATTGTAGTCAGTGTCTCTCCTCGAAGCAGAGCTCACCTGGCAGCGAGCAGTGGTTACCTGTGAGAGGGAGCAGCTCCACCTCGGTGCCAAGCTGGAATCACGCGGCATGAAGTCGATTTTCTTCCCTCAGAGTGTAAGTGCTCTTCTTAATATCTCCAGATTTTTATTTTTGTTTCCAAAAGTCTCATAGTTCGTTTAAAGCTTGTGTGCACTGAGAAGTTTATGATCAGTTCTAGCCGTGACACAAAGGGGTACAGAGGGAGGTGATGATGTTTGGGAGAAAAGCAGCTCCTGTGCTCTGTAGTTATGGGAGCATATTATTGAGGTTCATGCTCTGGGCTGCCACTCAGATGGTTTGGGATTTAGGGTTGCACATCCTTGGTGACTTGCTGAGTGCCAAATGCTCAGGAATTAACACCAAGTTATTGGGAGGTTCTGTAGGAGATGTTTAGACAATGAGCTTTAAAAGACCATTTGTCTGCTTGCGTCTGCCCAAGATGTTATCACTGCTCCAGTCACACATCAGCATGTTTGGTGCATGGACAGTGCTCTGGCCAAAGGTGATACAGCCCCGTCTGAAACCCCTGCAGCATGAAATGGCCTCACTGCACTCATATGTGCCAGGAGTGCTCATCTTTCCGTGTTCTGTTTCTATACACCCCAGAGGTTTCTGTCCCTGTGGGAAATGGCTCCTCTTCTGTGAAGAACCTAGATAAAAAAAATCAGCACAACATGGATGAAATCCCTTGGGAGATTCCACAGAATTGACAGGATAGGAGGAGGGGTAACATAACCATGCTTGTTCAAACAGCCAACTTCTGAGGGTGTTTGAGGAGCTGACAGATTTGGGGCCCCTGAAGGGACAACCATAACTCCCCCACAACCACATTTTCAAGTGCACGCTTTTAAGCACAGAATCCCAGCCAGGTTCCAGATGTGGTGCTGTGTTCCATGCAGGGTCCTGAGCTGTGTTCCACTCCTGGCTCTGCCTTGGCCTCTGCCTTCAGTCACCTCTCAGTCATTACCCTCTTCCACCCCCTGAACAATTTGCTGTATGGAAAAGCAGCGGGATTTTATCTCACATTGCTTTCATTACTCTGTGTCCAGTTTACATTTTAGCTTTCTTGCATTAGTTTAGAAACAATCATGATTGTTTGGATTGTATGTGATGTGTCAGTGCACAACAAACAAACTAAGGAAGGTTTAAATCAGTTCAAGAGGGTTATATGTAAAGATGGACAAACTTAAGCAAATTAGAATAGATTCATATGTTGGTATGACTTTGTGTGCAAATTTAAAGTACACTTTGCTGTGTACATGAAATGACTAACAGAAAAGCTGGAATTTTTTCACTTAATGAAAATTCTGCTAAATACTTCCCAGAGTTGCTGGCAGAGGAGGCAGAACATGCAAACCTTGTAAGAACAGCATGAGCAGAGTTAACACTGAACTGTGATACTGAGTCTAACAAAACAGTTCAAGTTGACCTTGCTTATGAGACAACAAAAAGTGTCTTAAGGAGAAATAATAATTATCAAAGAGTAAAGAATTGTTTAATTCAAAGGCTGTTTAACCTCCGATAGGTCTGGCAAACATTAATGGAGCCCTACCCTAATTCTGTTTGTAGATTGCCTCAACAAGGGGTACCTTGAAAATGTGGTTGGATGTGGTATCCAAGGATATTTATCAGCAAAGGGCATGGAAGAAGCATACATCTCAATCATTTTTACATAAGTAATTCAATGGTAAAATGAAGTCATGCAATCAAATCTTTGCAAATGCTAAAAAACGTAGACTAAAGATGGTTTAAGAATACAGTAACTCACTGTCCCTTTCTTTGCCCAATTCTCTGCATTCAGATTAACATACCCAAGCTGGGAAGTTGTTTTATCCGAAAAAAGTTGGGAAAACCAACCCCCAGGCAGTGCTAAACCTCTGGCACAAGAGCCTGGGAGAACCACTCTGGGTCTTGGTGCTGTGCTTGGTGACTCTGACCTGCTCGATGGGTCCCATCAGGTCTGTCTTGAAGCAAGGACTCTGCGTTGCCTGGCTCTGCTCACAAAGCTGGGGGACGGCTTTCACCTCCTGCATTGACAGTTCTCAGGCTGCAGAGGCACAATTGTAACTTGGGTGGGCCTATCAGTATTTTAAAATTCAGCTTTATTAGTTAGTACTTTAATTCGTGTGTATTCTGGCTGCAGTTCTGTGTGACAACTTCCAAACCCTCAGCTCCGTGCAAAAAGAACAGTCATCAGTGTTTGAATCCCGTGTGTACTTCCCAGCTGTATCAGACCTAAAACTGAGAGTGGGTTGGAAGGGACTTTACCTCTTTTTGGTCAGCTGAATATTGTATTTCAAAGATTTCATTAGGGGAAGCTGCTCCCCGTGGCAGATGAAGCTTTTGTTTTCTGCATCTTGTCTGTGCTGTGCAGGTCTGTGGGATGTGCTCTTGCTGTTGATCCTGTTTTTCCAACGGTAGATGGCAACAGCCATTCATTTGTAAAACATCCGAGTGAAACTGAGTGCATTACAGAATTTAATGTGCAGGGAGGATCATTTGTGGGTAGGAATTTAAGTAAAAATATGTGGAAATTGGGATTTTCCCCCTTTTTTTCCCCCCAAGTACAGACAAACTGCCCTTAAATCAAGATATTTGCAATTAAAATAAATTTTTATATAATTAGTTCAAAGCAAAAGTTTGGAAAGATGATATTTAAGCTTCATAGGAAGGTACTATAATGAATTGTCAGGTATTTAAAGTGCACTTTTCAATGTATATCCTAGATAAACTGAAGTCATTAAGAAATGTTGGTTAACACTAGATTTTTATTCCCTTTCAAGTTTGCTCAAAACATCATTAATTTTCAGGTTATGTTTGGTTGCAAAACTAATTAAAACAAAACTTTGAACAAATCAAAGAAATTTATTTTCTGTCTATAAGACTTTCAGATTCACCTTGACAAATTAGTTTGACAATTTGACCTCACTGAAAATAGTGTCAGAGATCAGCATTTCCACATACTCAATTTTACTTTTGCCTCTAAAAAATGCCTTGTGTGGATTGAAACTGGATGTGCAAACGTCGGCCTTTCTAGTGCACAGCATAAATTGCTTTCCATATTTCTCATTTATTTAAATAAATTTACTGCTCGCTTTTGTGGAATATACACTTTGTTTCCCAAAAGCGAGTGTGGGAGCTGTGTGAGTGAGGAAGGTGATCGTCTATAACAAAGTTATAACCGAGTCACAAGACTTCTGGGAATTTTACAGCTGCAAAGTGAAGTTCTCAAGCATTATCACAACACTCTGGTTTGCCACGATAACGAGTTTAAAGGCTGGAATTTCTCTGTTTTTATTGAAAAGATAATCAGACTTTCGTACATTAATGATGGAATATTGGCAGCTATGATAATTTCATAGAAAGCATTTTAGTGCTGCAATTACGATTTTAATAAGATTGTTTGTTACTACTGTATTGGTATTATCTGAATTGTACAGTTGGGCGCTTCGCTGTGCTCTGTGGGGGACAAAACAAGGCAGAAAGAATAAAAACTGAGTGAAACGAAGTGATGAAGGGGGTTTGGTCCCCCGACTGCTACTGGCTCCAGATGTGCCCTTCTGAGCTTCCTGGATTGTTGCTCTACAAAAGGGTGCTGAGGATCCTGCCCCCCTGCTGGGGCTGTGGATGGGAAGTGCTCAGCAGCACCATCCTCTTCTCCCCTGGCCCGGGGCAACAGACCCATCCAGCCCAATTGTTTCCGGAGGGATCAGGCTCTTCCTGCATGAAACTGTTCTCTAGGTCGGAAACTTTCAGGATCAGAAACATTTACCGAGTCTGCATGGTTAAACCTTTTCTCTCCAGTCTCGCCTCTGAGCTCCTGAAGAGCAGAATTCCATCACTTCTTTCATCACTCTAATATTCCTTTAAACAACTGCATCATGGGATCTACTGTACTTAGCTGTACTATGTCCACCCTACAGTCCATGTTTTTCATCACAGGAAGCAGCTTGAACTGCTTATAACACATGGAGTAGATGTTTGTCTTGTTTCAGAACAGCTTTATATCGCTCAGCTGGCTTTGCAGCCTCTTCTGTGTCCAAAGATAAGTACGTTTAAGGATAATCCTGAAGTTTTTATCTTCTGCATCATCAGCCCACACTTTCGTTACCCTTCCATATTGCACTGCTCCAGGCGGCTTTGAACGGCCTTAGCCTGACAATTAAGGGAGTGGACCGGCAAAACTGCTAATTTCTCTCCCTTTCCTTCCACTCTTATCTCGTATTCTCTAAGGTACACGTCTTTATCTGCGTGTTTCCAAGAAGGTGTTCAATTAATAACTCAGACAAGTCAGAGCTGATAGGATCTTTTCATGTATTAATTTAACTCTTCCTTTCAAATGGAGTGCCAGAAAAATCACTGTTTTCATGTTTTCTCTATTTATTCTGGCTGGATTTTTTTATTGAAGTTGCTCGCCATAGTCCTTTGATTCTGCTCCCAAGAAATTATCAGGGATTACAGTGGTGGTCTTACAGGTACCGGGGGTTCTCACTGATGTGCTGAGCAGGAGCTTTCTTCTGTATTAATGTTGATTGCAGATTGTTTTTACTTATAATAAAAACCCCCCAAACGACAGATGTGGCTGTGCAGGATATAGAAATATTAGGTTTTTTACTGTTTGTTTGGGTTATTTTCTGATAACAAGAATGATGCAACTCAGCTGATGAGTACAACAACCTTGATCTTCAGTAGACAATCACAAGACTTGTTCAAATACGGTGGTTTATTTCTCTGTCCATGTGAGTCATTTATCTGTTACAGAGACCAACGTTTTAGAGCTCCCTGTTCTTTCATTAGACACAAACAACAATATATTTAGTTTCCACTCATGTTGGTCTTGCAGCAGGTTTAAATTTGCAATAGGAGCTAAGCTGATTTGATATTAGAAAAAAAAATCCTCTTGTGTCTTGTCTACAGTTTAAATTCATCTGGTCCCAGGGGAAATCCTATGGGAGATGCAGAAAAACCACAGTCACTCTTGGCTAAACTGGAGATGACACATCTCCACAAAAAGCAAGTTGTTTAATGAACATGAAATGAATGAATTTCATTGAGTAACCAACTAACTAAAACATGAAATTCTATACTGGAAAAAAAAATCTATAAAACCTATCTCAGGGAACCTTTTTTTCCTAAAGTGGAGGTGACAATAATGATTGTTGATTGGTGTTTTTAACACCAAAATATTACTGATGAAGTATTTTACAGCTTTCTATCCCTATGGCTTATAAATCCACGTTCTAATTGTGTTTAGAGAGAACAACTGAATTCGAAACTATCGAAATAGATGGCAAATTCTGAAAAATGACAAGTAAATTCTTTTCTCGTGGTTTTCCTTGTGAAAGCACAAGAACCTTTCAGTGAAGAATTTCTCTGAAATAAATGGATAGAATCTAAAGGTGGTGTAAGCCAGTGCAAAAATTGTTATGCAGCACAGAAAAAAAGAGAAAAAATACCCATTAATCAGCATTTTGATATCATCCATTTTCCTACCAAGTTGGTTTTTCTTTCTTCAATCACCAGGACTTTCCATAGTGATTTTTCCTTCAGGAATGCCATTTTTAATGTAGCAAACTTATGTCACCAGGACAAAAAGTTGGTTTGCATCCAGTGAGGATCATAAACACATGTGGACTAATAGTTAAATCTCTGATTCTGTGATTACCACTGACCGCTGTTCTGGTTGTCAGTCCATTTCATGGAAATCTTGTGGGTGTAAAGTTCAAGTTTAATAAGCTGGGGGATACAGCAGTTTGGAGTATTTCCAGTATTTTGCTTCTATTCCAAGTTTATCTTGGGAGTACCACCAAAGCAGGTGACATGTGAAGCTGCAGGTGCCCTGCTGGCTCCTGGCCTGCTGTGTCACTGGGCTCAGCTACAGCACTGCAAGGTTACACTTTAAAATACAGTTCAGTCTCGTAATAGGAGCCAGTTCACATCATGTTTTAACTGTGTTTCTCTGCTCTAAGTTCTGGCCAAGCATTTCAGGTAGTTCAGGAATACAGCTTCAAGAAAAATATTGCAAGAAGGAACTGTATTTAAAAAGGTGAAAGTCTACTTTCTCAAAGCCAAGTCCTGTAACACTTTTTCCTTTTTTTTTTTTTAAAGTATAGTGAGGGCTTCAAGTATTTCCCATCTCAATGCTTGTGCAAGGTAAAATATGCCCTTTAAATGAGCATTTTTGTATAAATAAGAGATATGTACATTCATTGGTTGGAGGTTTGGGAACCAAATGAGAAACCCAAAGGGGGGGGGAATGTTTTTGGACGCTCATGGATCCAGAGGCAGGTCTTGGGCTGTCCCAGGTTCCTCAGGACCATGTACTGCTTGACAAGGAGGAATATGCACTGACAGCATTCCTTAAAGGAATGCCTCAAGGACAAAATGAAAGCATTTCCATTGGGTGTAGCCATCAATCACCTGGAGGATGTTCTTGTACACCAAGTACAACACGGCAGAGCTTTCCAGTGACCTCAAGGCAGTGGCCAACGTAGGAGCTGCCACAGTAATTACAGATTACATTAAGTATCGAGTAAAAGCCAACAGCCAACTACCAGGCAAACCTTTTATACATTATTAAAATCATATCCTTCCCAGAAGATTCCAGCTAATAAAATTGAATTCGATAATGCAATCAGTAAAAAGCAGGTTTAAAAAAACCCCTCTCCTTTGTTGATAACATCCCAAAAAATCCTGTGTTTTATATAGTGCCTAATATTCATAAGTGTGAAAATAATCCCTCAGGTATATTAACAGTTTCAGTTGCACGTTCTCTGAGACTGCCTTGAAATTTTTATAATTACATTTTATTAAGAAATAATTGTTATATATCAAATGTGGCTTGCACTTAGATTAAAGATTGAAGACTGTGGTTACCTAATATTTCAGCAATTAAAATACTGGCAACATTTTAGAAAGTATAAAATTGGAAGGCTTTTTCTTGTTTATTAAGAAGATAGTTCTCCTTCCTGAGCAACTGGCTGGGACAGTTTGTTGCAGGCCCTGAAAAATAAAAAATATTAGAGGTTTGACATGAAAACAGGAGAGAACAAACACTTTGTACATAAGGAGACCAATGTTTGTTGCTCATATTTCTAATAAATTACTTATGACTAGATATATCATGTGTTTGGTCACCTTAAAGGAGCCCAGGTGTGCCTGACTTTCAGACCAAAAGATTTTGAAAACCTGGCATTTTGAGGGATTGACTGAGCAAGAAATTCTTCTTGTCCAAGTTAGTATATTTTGTTATACAGTAGAACCAGAGTTACTTGTATTTGAGAACTGACACTGAACGGGAGCTGCTTTTGTGAGGTTGTTGTTCAATCTTTGATATCATATGAGTCTTGAATGTTAAAACAAGGCATATACTATTCACATACATCATATACAAAGTTTAGAAAAAAGTTAATATTGAAGAATATTCTGCAACTAGGTTAGTTTTCTCTTTCTGTGAGCCTAAAGGGCTGTAAAGCTGTCAGCAGATGAGCTGAGTCTGCACTGAACATCCAGAACAGGGCTCGAAGCACAATGTGGTGCAGATTCCCTGAGTCGGTGGTAAAATGATTAAAAATAAATAAGGCCAGGATAAATCAGTTTCATGATAAAGTATTTTAGACACAGAACACTGTAGCTGCAAAAATCCATCCCTTCAATCAGTAGCTGGCATGGTAGTACAAGATCGAGCTGCGCCCAGGTGAGGACCCACGTTTGTTGTTTCTTCAGTTCTCCCAAAAATGATGGGAAATGTTGCAACTTGCTGCATTAAATCACAGCTATTACCTAAAGCCAGAAGTACTGCCTGCTCTGTTCCTAAGGAAGGGCATGGAAATACCACTTTCAGTAGGAGTTAACTGTGAGTTTGTCATTCTTAATTTAGGCAGTCAGTTACTCCGGGTCTGGATATAGTCTTAGCTATGGCATTTGAATCAAAGTTGCCCCAGTAAATTCTATTTTTACTTTTAAAAGTCACATTGCTTATTTCAAAAACAAAGTGTAGCTTCCTATTTTTGCAAAAAAACCGAAGCAAACCCTCTGCCCCCTGGCCTGAGTTTTGGGGTTCACTGTCTCAGGAAACTTGCCTGAAGCACTAAATGGATCGAGGAGTAGCAGTACAGAGGCCAAAGTCAGCCCTCCTGCGGGTCCAGTGCAGCCCTTGGAGCAAAGCCTGCTGAAACTGGGGCTCAGTTTGGTTCTCTATCTTTGCTGTGTGAGTAGAGATTGGGTTTCAGTTCTTCAGAGGCGCCCAAGAAAACTTTGTAATTGATGTTTTCCACTCATTTTCTTTCTCTGCTGGTTCTGTATTTTGGTTGAATCATGTTTCCCCAGCTTTCAGACGTATGCTTGAATGCTGGAAAAACTCACTCTCATGCATAATGAAAGAGGAAAAGTAACAGAGGAGGAATTTATTGGCTAGAGTCTCCATTCCTGCTCTGTATCTTGCTCTACAAGCTCCCACAGCAAGTGAGTGGTGGAGCCAAGAATAGAACACCACTTCTCTGACACCCAGTCCAGTGCCTTAACCCCTGCCTCCCATGAGAAACTTTGTTTTGGGTTTCTGTGCAGTGCAGAGATAAGATCATACTTTATTTTGGTGCCTAAATTGATCTCTAGGGTGAATGAATAAAGTTGGGAAATAGCCAGAGAATAACACAATGTAAATAGTGAAACATAAGGAGGTTAATATATATATATATAAAAACACTCAGAGTGCTGTGTGGCTAGATAGGATTAATTAAAAATATATTAAGCATTTGAGTTCTCTCAAGTTTGTTTTGAGCATATGAGGCCTTCCTCAGCAAAAAAGCAGGATTTCTTTTGCACAGATGGATTTTGTTTGAGAGCAGCCAATGGAGATACTCTTTGGGCTGCAATTTAGTCTCTGGAAGCCTTGGCTCTGTTGGGGTAGTAGCAGGTGTTGTGTTGCCTCTTTGGGATAGCAAAGCAATTTGGGAAAGAGATGGAATTAGTGTGGGTTGATTAATGCATTGGAACTGCAAAGCATCGCTGCTATTAAGGATTGAGTATAATAAGCATGTGTAAACCTAACATAGAGATGTTAATTTGAAATAATTAACTACATACAGTACTCTCAAATGGTAAAAGACAAGAGTGGTCTCTAGAGGTGCTGACTCTGAAACAGCCACCCCTTTAATTTTGATTAGGAGAAGTGTGGCCGCTCCAAACACCCAGCTGTGCTCAGACCACAGGGGTGTACTCACCTTGTCCTTGGCTTTGTGTCCACCAAACCTTCCAGCAGATCCATGGCTGCTGTTGTGCTCTGTTATACCCAGCTCCTTTCCAGGCTTTCTCCTCCAGAAAGACTTTGAGTTCTGGTAAATCAGGGAGTTATCACCTTGTGCCCAATTTCAGGCAACATAAGAGCTTCAATTTCCCAGCCTTTCCCAACATGTGAACAAGAGGCAAGTTCTAAGTGCCAGAGGTGAAACCTGGATCCCACCTCTCTTTTAAAAGAATATAGCTTTGAAGAGTAAACATTTATGAAAGATTTATTTCCAAAATCTCTTCACACATCATGAATGTGTGTGTATGTAAATGCAGGGGAGAGACAGATTGGTGTAGAGGACAGAAGAGAGGTCACTGTAGCTTTCTGTCTGTGTTCTTTAGCCATGCTTATTGCTTTTATACAAACATTTGCAACACAAACTGCTCAAATGCATTTGAAAATGTCCCTATTTCAGGTTGTTTCAGGTACCTGGCACAGATAAGTTGCTGGGGACAAGCTGAAGCGTGAACTTACAGCACCACTGGGACAGGGACATCCTTCTCTGCTGATGGCAAAATAAGACATTTCCTTGCTCACTGGCTAGAAATGATTGGGAATTTTTTGGCAGTGCTTTGCACTTGGGAACTCTTTATTTCTCACCACTGAAACACTTTGTGGGAACATGCCAGTTTCAGTGGAACTTCTGTAATAAAAAGTTTGTTTTCAGGCTAGAATCTAGAGGGAGTGTGATCTAACCCTGATCTGCCTCTCAGAGAAGAAGGATTTAACCCCCAAAGTCTTCACATTCCAAGAGAGCACTAGTTCTGGGTTATGATGTTGTTACAGTGCTCTTTTTCCTGTGCTTCTGTAAAAGCAAACAAACAAAAACCCCCCAAACAACAAGCAAATCCCACTTCTAAGGTCATCTTGTTGTGATTGAGAGTGCTTCTGAAATTTTGAAAGGATTTCTGGGATGGGAAAAATTATTTTCCTTTTCTTTCAACTTTGCACCTCACCACTCCGTCATGAACTTTGCATCTGAGATTTTGCTCTTGATGAATGAGCTCTCAGCCATAAAGACTGCTGTGAACTAGGCTTAAGGACTTTCCTGAAAAATGGAAACCAAAAGGCTAACCCACAGCTACCTTAGGAAATGTGGGGAAGGAGAAAAATGAGATCTTCGCTCTCCTGCCTCTTCTGAAGAGTTTTGTGATTCGTTCTTCAGACAGATTCGCCTGTGCAGACACTGGCTGCTCTTGCTCCAATGTGAGGTGTGAGTAGAGCATCACTGTGTTACCAGGGAGGGTCTGCTGGGGTCTCGAGGGACTGGCAGGCAATGGGGATGGCTCTGGTGGAACTGATCCCTTCATGAGCACCACCCATGATGGTCTGTCTAAGGGAAGTTACAAACTGACTTAGCTCTTCACCTTCATGGGTTTTTAGAAATGCCAGTGCATTGTAAAATAAATGAAAATTCCATCTGTTGTTCTTTCTGGAATATGATACCTAGTGTTATTCACTGCTTGCTGTAGATTTGGCTATAATTTATTGTCATTATCTGTGTGACAATTGAAATAAAAGAGCTGAATTTGGACCTCATGGTCTGGGATGACTACTGCTTATACTCTGCCTTCTTCCAGGCAGCAGATACCGAGAGGCTGCTCCTCCAGGCTGTTGGAGAAGAGAACTCATGGTGATATCTTTACATGGAGTTGTATCTAAGTGAAAAATTTAAATGTTACAAATCACTAAAAAAGTACTCATCCTCCTCTAGAAAGATTCTGGGGGAAAAAATGGTTGAAGAGCTGTCTGTTGAGTGTGCTCATATTATGGTGATGAGTTCAGAACAAAAGAAAAAACAAAGAAAACAAATGGGAATACTTTAGAAAATTTTCCAGAGGCAGTTTGAAAAAGGATTACTTGGTAATCAAAGTATTGTGATGCTGTACTTGATGGGGGTTTAATATAAGCTGGGTTCAAGTATGGTGGAATTCTTTTGGGAGTCCATACTAGCAGAAAGTTCTGAGCAATGGGATCTGGCCTTATGTCCTGAGCAGAAGTAGCAGCAGGTAACACACATGAGAGTAATTCCTGTGTGATGTGAAAGGAACGGGACAGGCCCAGCTGGTCAGTGCTCTGAGCACTGTCTGTATGTGCCCTGGAGGGATACAGGTGTGGGTCCATATCTGCTTTCATGAGCCTCCACAAACTGAAATAGCAGAGCTCTAAGGATCCCTTCCTTCTTCATGTCTCCCAGAAATAGCTTCCAAATCAACTATTAGTGTGGTTGTGCAAAGTTTGGCAGTGTATTCATGCTTTAATAGTAATGAGTGCTGTGCACAAAGTGATCTGAAAACACCTTTCAAAGAGAACAAACATGGTTTGTCTCAGTCAGTGTGGAAGTCCTACAAAATTCCTAGTGAAGGATTGCAACAGTCTGGGACATTTGCTGGGCACTGGAGTGCAAAGGAAGCCAAAAAATTTTACAATTTTTCTAAATAATTCTTGTAAGTACTTCA
>JAOXXN010000137.1:22132601-22150621 GCA_026770055.1 Myrmophylax atrothorax
GCGCTGTCCCCGGGTGGCTCCTGCGCGGCGGGTGCGGGCACGGGAGGCTGCGGGGACGGGCCAGACAATCGCATTATATGCCGGGCACATTTTCACCAGGCGCTTCATTAACCCTTTTCAGGGCGGAGAGTGTGCGTGTGGCTTTTCGCTCCCTCTTTCTGCCCTTCCTTCTCTCTCTTTCTGTCTCTTTTTTCCTTTTCTCTTTCTCTTTTTCTTCTTTTTTCTTTCCTGTTCCCCCCTTCCTTTTTTATTCTCCTTCCCTCCCTCCTATTCTTCCCTTCCTTCCCTCTCCCCACTTTCTATTTTCCTCCCAGTCTCTTACTCAGGGCCAACAGCCACCCCTGAATTTGGGACCAAGTTTGTGGTGATGCCGCGCAGGGCTGAGCGCAAGGTTGAGCTCTGCTGTGCCTTCTGACTGCTCCCCGGCCACACCGGGCTGCCCGCGGTGCTGGGCAGAGAAAGGACACAAAGGAAAAGGACGGTCCGAAAGGCGAGCTCGTTATTAAAACAGCCCTGCTTGTAAATGAAAAATGTAACCCTTGTTAATTAACGCTGTTTACATGGGGTACAAGAAACTTAAGAAATGTTTCTACAAAGGGGAAGGAACTGTTTACAAAACTCTTTCAAAAGTGTGACATATTGCTGCAGTACCAGCACTAAAAAGCCAAACACACTTACACGCCTTTGAAGTTGGCTGGCTGAGGCAACAGTATTTGACTCGGATTCAGATATTGCTTGTGGGTATAACTAATGGCTTTTACCTAGTTAGTGGGCTGGGAGGGGCGAGGGCCTGGGCGCCGTGGCCATTGGGTCCCTCTGGAGAGCCGGGGCTGGCTCCCTGCCAGCTCTGTACAATGTCAACATTGAATATTTGAATTCCCAGACTCTATTTAACAACTTTCTAAATAAATAAACTCATTGTGTGTCTGTGTTTAAAATTATTTCACCTCTTTCATGAAAGCTACAGCATCTTATTACACCGCCCTCTCAGGCAGCTTTTCCCCCTTTTCTTTCCAAACAAACACAAACGGAGCTGAGCACGGGTGGGTTTTTTTTTTAACTGTCTCATATCTCTCCCTCTCTCTCCGTCTCGCTTTCTGTCTGTCCTCTCAGAAAGCACGAGTGGAAGCTGCTCGGGCATCCTTAGTGGGACAGCTCTGTGCACCCTGTTATCTAATCATAACTAAAACCAAAGCCAGGTTCACCAAGTTGGTTAAATATTAATCATTTCTAAAAGGAGGCCCATGTGAGTGCCATTGCTGCAGCAGTGCCCTGTACATACTCAATCATTTTGGCTGCCATACCCTAGGCGGGCTCCAGGGACAGCTTTCATTGTTGTTGCCATAAATGGCTATTAGTGTTCATATTCACCTATTCACCTACTTATTTAAGTGCACATAAGTGTGGATGTGGCTGTGCTTCCTGGATATGTGGGCATTTGTGTGAGTTTATAACATACCTCTGTGTTTATGCCGGAGAGATATATGTGTGTATATATATATGTGTAATATCTGTATCTATGCGTGCACATACAGAGAAAAAAGCAGGTAAATCCATTTGATATTTGTAATTGCAATTAATGTATGAACGGTGTATAGTTTAGAGAGGGACTGTTGTATGCACAGGCTCCTGGGGTGCTTGTAGCCCTGGCATCAATATCTGCATATCCACACAGGCTCTGAAATGTTGTGGATGCATATACAGAACACAGAGTTGAGATATAGCAGCCTGTATGTTGTTCCCTGGGATTCTTCCCAAATGCACTGATTGTGTGCTTCCATGGAGTGAGTATTCATTTTAAAATATTTATTGCCTTCACATGTAAGTAGAGGTGTGTGGACAGAGAGGGTATTTCTGGCAGTCCTGGGGAGCACAGCTGCCTGACATAGCTGTCTGAGTTGCTGAAGAAGAAAGTGGGATGAATTTTCTGCCAGGACAGGTATGTGGTGGGTGAAAGAAAGTGTCGTTGGTTGCTCCAACCCAGGGTGGAAGAGGGAAGGGCAGTAGGGAAGCAGATGGAGTTTTATAAATCTCAGCTAATGAAACCTTGTCCACAGAAATTGCCTTGCTTTGCAGTAAACCATTCTTTAAACAAATGTACTTTAGCTTTGGAAGGGCTTGTACAGACACTTAGGTTTCCAACCAGGAATTCATAATATTTGTTTATTTAAAATTTAACTAGGTTTGCTGTCATTTTTGGAGCAAGTCGGTGTTCTTTTGCTGTAATTTAATACAATCAGTTTTACATCATTTCAGTTTAGTTAGGCAAGGAGTGGCTTATGAAGAGCAGAAAGAGGTTTAATCCCATATGGTTTTCAAACTAGCAGATGCAAGTGCCATGTTATTCAGTAGACCGAGCTAGAACTGGACAAATGCAGATTAGAAGTACAGTTTGTATTTTAAGTAGTGGAGGTATTTAACCAGTAAAACAATTTACTGAGACCTGGGTGGATTTCAGCATCACTGGAATTCCTTTGTCTTAATTAAGGTTGGCTGTTTTTCTAAAAAGATATGGGCTAATCCAAACAGGAATTAATTTAGGGAATTCCTGTAGCCTGTGTTGTACAGGGGGGCAGACCAGACCACTCTTCCTGGTTTTATAATCTATGCACCTAGTTAAAGCAGTGCCATTTCATATGGAGACATAAGCTCAAGGCTGGGATCACAGGAATGCACTTAAAAACTAAATGGCCATTAAAAAACCTGGGCTCAGCTCAGACAATGCAGAAACAACGTCTGGCTCAAAGTCTTTTCCATCCTTAGCACTGCTTACCTGGATCACAGGCATCCTCAGAGCCCTGCTGGGCTCGGGAGTGCCCTGTCCATGGCTTTGAGGGCAAAGGCAATGATGGGTTTTGCAAAGGTGGGAAGGAGAATAGGGTGTAAGTGCTGAGGTTTGGGTACAAAGAAGGGGGTCTGGGGTCACAGGTTGGATTGCTGCTCTGTAATGGGTTTCCAGTGGGTTCCTGACATGTCCATGTGCAACTGGTCACTGCTGCAGTCCTTAACACCCCGAGCAAGAACCAGACAAGACCAGTATAGATCATGATATGGACTAATCAGCATCAGGAAGCACCTCCAGGCTCCCCTTGCTGCAGAGGCTGCTGAAGGGGGGTGTTCACTGGCAGATAAATGGCAAAGGGAATGGAGATGGAGATGCTGAGGAGAAGTGCATGTTGTTGTTGCCAGGACTTGGTCTCATTGCATTGTCATCTAAAATAAAAAATTCACAATTCTCAGGGTGCAATCCAACCCTGCCCGATCATTCGTTGACTTTATGTTCCCTCCCTTTTGTTTGCATTTCCAGGCTGTGCTGAGGCATTGCCTTCTCCAGTGCTGCTGGAAGAAAGGGCAGCCACGGATACGTGTGGGAGGAGGGAAGGCAGCCTGCAATGAATATTGTATTTGGTGCTAAATATGTAGCAAAGAGAAAGAAATGTGAGTTAATCCCGCAATAAGAGTTGAGAAGTGAAACACAATTAGTTTTATTTCAGGGTTTAATACCGTGGTCTGTTTCAGTGAAGCATTATCTTTTAAAGTAGGATATGCACAACGACATAACCCCCCCTACCTTAAGGGAATGTCAAAGTTTGATCTCCGAATAAAGGAAATGCAGGGTTAAGGCTGAAATGTACCACATGGCCTCCAAGTCTCAGGAACAACAGGAGGCAAGGAAGTACCTAAAGTTGTGGGCTGCACTTTAAAATGAGTCCAGCAACTACCAAGCCGCCAGCACTCGTTGCAGATACTCAGCACTGTTTGAGCTGGGATTTGTATTGACTAGAGAAAGCCTGGCTCAACAAGATCTGCGATGATGTCGAGTCTTTTTGGAAATCTTGGCTGATCTGTTATGGGCTTTTGAGTTTTATGGTGGCAGGAACACAGGTCTGGGCTCAATTTATGCAACAGAAACACTGTCTCCTTTGACACCAATAGCTTTTTTTTAGAAAATCTTATATTGGAGCAAAATTTCGGTTCAGAAAAGAAATACATCCATGTTACAGCTTTATTCCTGTTCTGAAGAATTGCTTTTATGTCTGAATGGGTGCACTACATTTTAGCCCTGTTTAAGCTCCAAACTAAATTTAAATTGCCTGTAAA
Source organism: Myrmophylax atrothorax (assembly GCA_026770055.1). Taxonomy (NCBI): domain Eukaryota; kingdom Metazoa; phylum Chordata; class Aves; order Passeriformes; family Thamnophilidae; genus Myrmophylax; species Myrmophylax atrothorax. The sequence continues at coordinate 22,136,703 of JAOXXN010000137.1, forward strand.
ATAATCCACAGAATGGAAACTGCCACACAACCGTAGCCCTTGCTCCCTGACCCAAACCCATATTCCATTGCAAAGTACTGCCCTGCTCTGTTTAGTGATTACAGTAAGTTAGAAACTAGAAGAGCAAGACTTCTATGAATAGGTTATTTTTGGCAATTGCATCACCAATTATGTATAAAATTTCAAAAAATGTGAGTTCTGCCAGTTTGATTTCTGAGAGGGATACAGAAAATGAAAGCTTTGAGACTGCTGTAACATCATACTATTTTGTCTATTAGATATCATTAGATTACCAGAATACTGAGACCTTCATATCAACCAGTCTAACAAAAATTTCCCAGGTGGTTTAAATTAAAAAATTAGCCATAAATATATTTTGTATAATGCAATTTATTATGGATGTTTATTGTGTGCAGTGGGAAAATGTTTGGTTTCAGATGATCTTACCGTATAACATGTGCCCTACTGAAACTGTTTATACTGTGGCAGGCTGTAAAAGCTCCAGTCTAATTCCAAGACTGGCTGGGCTACATGCTCAGAAAGCCACAGGAAGGCAGAGCCCCTTCCCTGGAAAGCCAAAGGGGCAACAGTGTCTTATATGGGACATGTGCAACAGAAGACTTGGCAGTGGAGAAAGAGCTGGATGGCAGAGAAAACCGGAGGATGGTTCAGGGCAATGTTGTTTAGTAGGGGAAAGGGGATAAAAATTACACCAGCTCACAGCAGGTCCTGCTGTGCTGGCGGGGGAGGCTCACCTGTGTCCAAGGGATTATTTTTCTCCCACATCCTGTGATTTATCAAGCCTCCTCTTATTTCAGCTGGATTTGGTGAGTGTGGCTCTGTACTGATGCCCACCTATGACTCCAGATTTGCCCTTCTACAGCAGAGAGAGGGGACTAACGTGGCCTTAGGGACCTTTGGTCCCTGTGATGGACACATCCACCCCGTGCTGGGATGCTGTGGCAGGGAGCCCAGGGCTTCAGGGAAAGATCTCCTGCCTCCTCTCCTGTTCTTTTGCACAAAGTCCACATGCTGGCAAGGGTGAAATCATTCCTCAGTTTAAAAAAAACAAACCCTCAAAAACTTCCCCCCAGCCCCAAGCTCCTTCACACATGTATTAACACCAAACTGGCAAAGCCAATGGAAAAGGATTTTGTGTTTTGGCAGCAGAGCTGGCTCAGAGCTCACTGCGGGCCTTATCCCAAACCCACTGGAGCTGAAGGAGCTTGTACCGACTTCAACGGGCTTTGGATTGGGTCTGGCCAGGAGGAATCTGCTTCTCTTCATCCTTGGGGGATGGGGGGTTGGTTATCAGCAGCTTTTGCTCTGCCGTGAGCCCCAACATGCAATGCTGTAACAGATACCTGGATTTACATCAGTGTAAGTGAATTAGGTTGGCCCTATAATCTGGCCTCATTTAAGAGTCATTTTAGCCATTACAATGAAACATGAACACTGCTGATGGGGGGACTAGAGTGACTTTGAATACTTGTTCCCCACCATGCCCCCTATCTGTTCCCCCCGCTCTGCATCTCTCCCATGGGTTGAGGACTGCTGGGGGGTACTTGGGGGGTGCAGGAGGAGTCCAGTACCTACATACAACATCTACATCCCAAGGACTGTGGTTCTCCCAATAGCCTGAATTTGTACCTTCTGAACAAATAGCTTTGCTGCTGAAATACCTGGTGCCACTAGTAAGTGCTCCATTTATTGCCTCCTGATTTAGTCTCAGACAAACAGAAGGTATGTGAGAGACAAGCACTGACCGCTGGAAAAAAAATCACCCCAAACGTGTCTAAAGCACAGCTTGAATCACTGGTGGTGCCTATATTTTTGATTTAAAAACCATTTAACATTTCCAAGTTTGACAGAAATGATTAACCTTCCCCTCTTGAAAACTCTTTGCGATTTGAACTTACTGTGTCACGTTTTATTTACTTGCACCTTGGTAAGGAATTAAGCAAAGCTTTTGGTGAGTTTTAATCTTCGCCATTCTCTTTGTGGCTCTGTATAAAGGAAGAAAAGGAAATACGTTGTTTGAAATAATTTTGAAGTGATGTCTCTGTTTTACTTTTTTTAGGCTCTTGATGTATTTTTGGCTGCAGGGGCTGGCATGGAGTATTGGTCTAAGAATACATAACATCGAAAAGCACGGGAATATCAGAGTGCCTGAGTTAACAGCTCAGCTCTATACTGCTGCTGTTTTGTTCTTACTGTCTCATGATAATGATAATTTACAGCAATAATGAAAACTTGTTAATTGTAAAAGATAAACATTATGAGATGTTCGTCCTGATTCTTTCAGTTCTTATGGTAAGCAATGTTTCAGTAGTCACTGGCTGCCTGTGTAAGTGTTATTGAGCACTTAATGCTCTGCCTGAATAATTACTCTCCAGGACTTTGTGCTTCCTGATAAAGCCAAGGTAACTGAGAAATAAAGAAATGATGCACTTGAACACTCCAGATGATGCAGATCAGAGACACCCGAGGGAATAAACTTGTGCAGTACTTTTCACCTCAGTTACCACACTCAGAATGCAAGAAAAGGTGAAATTATCTCTATTGAACCAATGCCCTGAGTGAAAACTGAACTGAGACCGAGCCAGAAGGGGTGGTACAGAGTGAGACCCAGGATGGGATGCAGCAAAACTTTCCAGCTGGGGCTTTCACCACGCACCATGCTGAAGGATCAGCCGTGGACCAAACATAGGAGATTTATTTCCATCCTGACATTATTATTTATTATGACTTCAATTAAAACACCGACCACAGAACACAGCCAGGACTGGATGCCTGTTGTGCTGAGCTCTGTGCAAACACAGGCAGCCTGCACAGAGCTCAGGCCCTGAGAAATGCAGATTAAATTTCGGGCCTGCTGCCCTACATGTGCAATTACAGCATCATTGGAGGCAGTAATAAAATCCCAAGGAGAAATGGATGCTCTGAGGAAAATCCATGGAGTCGGGACTGAGGAGTGGTAGGCTTTCCACTTGCACATGGGTGGACGTGCTTCAGCTTTAATCCCATCAGACCTTTCCCCCTGCAAGGAAATGGCCCTCCTGGCTCTGTTTTAGCTGACCCTATTATTTTTGGCTCTGTCCATTAATCTTGGGTGATCAAGCTGCATTAAGCTATGAGTATCCTTGCAGCATCACCTGCTTGCTTTCAAAGAAAATAGCTCTGAGATTCCCAGGGAAGGAAGAAGGCGACACCGACAGGTAATCCAGCCCCATAAAATCCCTGGGTTGTGGTTCCAGCCCACTTTCCATGTGGGCGCTGCAAGAGGGACCTGAGCAGTGTGGCTGGCAAGTGCCAGCAACCAGAAAGTCCCTCAAGCCTATAAGGTTTATTAAGGTTCTTTTAAGTCTGTGCCAACAAAAAGGGTCCACACAACCTCTGAGCGAGGCTTCATAAGCTCCGTTTTACGTTCGGATAATTTGGAGCCAAACCGTCACGGAGTTCACATAGCGAAATACCCCACGGAGCATCGCAAACTGCGAAGGAAATATATGGAGGAAAGAGAGGACTGATAATTTTATGGTTTTCCTCGAAGCTAAGCAGTAAAATGGGCTTTATTTAGTGATTTCCTAACTTCTGATTGCAATTATGTTACCAGCGTAATGGTTTCAGATATAATATTTTGTAAACAGGGAGAAATGTTAGAAGTGAAGGTGCTACAGCTTTGTGCACAGCGTTTGGACCTGCTGTGGGAAGCAGTGCCACACGTTCCTGGTTCCCAAAATGTTTGACTTTTGGACCAGACCCCTGAGCAAGACATGGCAGCAGCAGTCAGCTTTGCCCTAGAAAGCCATCCAGCATGGATGGGTAGCCCTGGGAAGGAATAATCCTTTAAAGACAAAGGAATAGTTTGACCCAGGTCCAGGGGTGAGCAACGTACACTTAATTTTGGAGTGTGAAGCGTTTCTAATTTGAAATATATTTAAGGGCCTTGATTTTTACAGGTGAGATAATCATCACAATCTCAAGGCTCATCTTCCAAAACATGCTGTTAAAATCCCTTGTCCCTTAGCCTTTTGTTTGTGTAAACTGAGGTCCAGACTTCCTTTGATGGAATTTACAAGATAAATCTCCATTATGTTTCCTCCTCACACAAATAACTATTTTACACTTGGCATGGCCCATCTTTTAAAAATCTATTTTACAGTGTAATAATTCACACCCACTTCTCTTTGGGAAGTCTGGGAAGTCATTTATAGAAGGGAAATTAAACATGGCTGGGTATTAGAGGCAGTACTGCTGATACATGCAACAGCTCAAAATGTTGAGGGAAGTGGTTATGGATATGGGAGAAGATGCCATCTTGACCTTGGCGGCTTGTTTATTAGACACTAAATCACAGACATTTCTTCTTCCAGTTATGACTGGTCTGAGGACACAGATATGACCTTAAAAGCCCTTTCTGGGGTTTTAAACAGAATTTAGACCTCATCAGTGCTCAGTTATTTATGCAGCTTGAATGAGAAAAGGGAATGCAGAGACCACTGTGGGAATGAAAAAAAAGGTGAAGAAACTAGAGAAAAAAAAATGAAATACTCATTCCAGTGGCTGTATTTCCTTTTCAAAAGGTTGCCCCTTTTGGTGCCACAGAGCAGAGATAATGTGAGAGTATTTGATGTCTTTTTACCCACTTTGTTTTTGCAACTTGTGCATACGACAGCCAGTAACCATCAAACTCATCCTGTCAACCTTCTGTATTCCCTGGAACGAAGGGCAGTCTCTCACTGTCAGCAGCAAAAGTAGCACTGGAAATAAGGTGGAAGTGACCAGACAGGGCAGGGATGTTGGGGGGAAGAGGACTGGGAGATCCCTCCTGGTGGATTGCTGTCAGACCCCGAGCAGAAGGATGCAAACAAAGCAGCTCTGCTGGCACCTTTCTGTGCAGGAAGAATTCAGGACATCTGTTTTAAGAGATGATTGGTGTTTTTCAAATATCAAATAGGTCCCAAATATACTGGTCTATGTGGTTTCGTCTCCCCAGTGCTGTACCAGTTATGTATATATATGTGTGTGTGATCTCAGCAAGCTGACATGGCTATATCACGTCTGTGCATCCTGACCTCCCCTGCATAGTCTCTCGTTTCAGAGGCTCAGCATGAATTTGGGTGCTGGGCTTACTCTTCAGGTCCCCATATTTTCTTCGTGCTTGTGCTCTGCAGAAATAGCTGCGCTCTGCGGGTCGGGGAGGATCCAGCCGGAGCGAGGGCTGGAGGGAGCAGTGTTGCTTTAGGCTCCCTGCCTGTGGAGTGACATATCAGAAGCAATAAGTCTGAGCCTGAGCTGATGTCTCACAGCATCGGAGAGCGGGCTGGAAGGCTGAACTTCTGCAAAAATGAAAGCAAGGAATTTAACAGCAGTAAAAAAGAGGTTAAGGAAAGAACAAAAAGGAAAGGAAATAAAAGTGATATGAATGGCTAGAAAAACAGCTGTGTCCAAGTATTAACCTCTGCTGCTGTATCTGGACACTGGACTGAGTTAACAGAGGCACACAGTGAATACATGTTTCATTGGAAGATGCTACTTAATTTCAGAAATTATCTGTATCATCTTGATACAGAAAATACATTAGCAAAAGATATTTTATGTATGTTCAAATCTGCCAATAGCTTGAAGACATATTCTGCAGGAGGTTAGCAGGAGAATATATGTTACTGGTGGGGTTTTCAGCCAAACTCTCTCGCTCTTGGAGCTTCTTATCCCTTTCTGTTCCAAGATATCTTTCCCCTGACCATCAGAGGAGCAGAAGCAGACAGACCTTTCCCCAGCCTGCTCAGCCATACCTCTTGTCAGCTGCAGGAGCCACACAGGCAGCACTGGCTCGAAGGTTTTTTCCTCTTAGCATGCTGAAGGAACAGCCCCAAAGCACAGGAGTTAAACTGGTGTCAAACTGGTGTGAGAGCAGAACCTGCTTTGGCAGAGGAATGCAGTTGTGCTGGCTGTTCCTCCTGGGATCTGTCCAGGATGGGGAGAGAGCAGATACAGGGCAATCTTTACTCTGTCAAGGTTTTTCCTCTAGTCTCTAACACTTAGAAGTGGAAAATATTTTCAGTTCTTTAAAATAATGATTTTTCTCTCCCTTTTGGATTTCTGGATGTCTCTGGGATTTGTGTTCTTCCATGAGCATCATTTGTTTCAGAGCAGAGAGTCATGGTGAGACAGCCTGGGCTTTAATTTCTGGGAATATCTTTACAGGCTTGTTTTCATGGCTATATAACAACATTATTCTATCTATGCATCTCTCATTCCACTTCCTGATAGAGCGAATTATCAGGACTACCCATCAATCACTCTTGTGTTTTCTAGCCCTCGGTGCCAGGATCAGTTTTTAGGATATTTTTCTGGTTCTACAGCTATGCTGATCTTGGTGACTATTAAAAATATATATAATATCTTTAAAAAACTCTGTTAAAGTGTGCAACACCAGCTGAAAAGAAGCAAAAATTAGGCTTGAATTATATCATTACTGGCTTCCTGAGTGTTCGAGTGAGGAAAGTCAGTTAACTAAGCTATATATTTTTTTTTAAAGGAAAAAAAGCAGTGTGGAAAAGCAGGACATCTGCTCTTCTAATTATGCGCTAATGAGCTGGGACTGTGCCCCACCTAAGGTTGTCCTCTGCAGCCTTTCAAGTACCCAGGCTGTCCAGATGATTTCATGATTTTTGCATCAGGATTTCTCAGGTTTTCAGAGGCTCACACAGTGTGTTCATGCAGCTGACATGTCAAATGGCCTCACATGTGATGGACATAGGGGTGGTGGGACATGCAGGGGTGAAGATCACTCAGTACAAAGAGAAAAGAAAGATTTTGAGGGTATGTTGTGCCTCTGCTGGGCTTCACCTCCACGCAGCTGTGCAGGGACCTGCTCAGCTGTGCCACATCATGGTCAAATTGGGCCCTCTGTTTCACACCTGTTTGTAAGATAGTTAATGAGTAGGGAGGTTGGGTTTGTGATGGACAGAAGACAAGTGTTTCCCTGTACAGTATTCTGCTGTTCAACTTGTAGGACCTCATGGAGAGTGTTTTGCACCCTGCTCCGCCTGAGTTTGTGTGTTTCTGGAGTCGCCATCTCAGGTACTGCTTAGTTAGTGGTGGGTTTGGGCCGGGGTATCATTTAACTTTTGGGCTTTGGCAAACTGTGCTGCTACTTCTTTGCTGCCTCAGTGTCCTCCAGCACTTGAATCTGAGGGTGTTTCCATCTCCTGGGTGTAAGTGCACGTGTTAAGAGCAGTCTTGAGGTGTCATCCCAGAACTGCTATCAACAAAATGCTGTTCCTCCTGGAATTTGGGCAGAGGCTACTGGAAACATTTCTGATGTTTTCTTGAAAAATACCTGGTTTTCTTCTTTTTTATTTATTTATTTTTGCTACAGTTCTCACTTGTTTAGTATTGTGTCTACTGGCACTGATGTTTGTCAGTGTTGGTTACAAAGTCCCAAAGCAATAGGAGGAAGAGGTTTTTTTCCTCCCCTGTGTGCTGTTCAGATCATGTTGGAGATTAGCTCAGGGGAACGACAAAGCGCTCTGTTCCCAGCAGTCTCCCCATCCACAGCTAAAATGTTACGGGAGTAAATGTTGGATACCGTGTCTAGTTTTATTTTCTATTACAACTTTAAGTGCCAGCACTTCCGTTATTTCTTCTTCCAGCCCTATGATTCTTTGTACTTTCCTTGATGTATAGAAATACATATAAAAAAGGGAAAAAGTAATTAATTTCTGGCTGCAGGTTCAGATGACCATCAGTCAGCAGCAGAACCCAGTGTGTTTCTTCAGTTTCCTGCTGCCTTGGTCTGTATTGTGTGTGAAGGGAGAAGGGAGATGGTTTTAGGGTGCTCAGAGCCTGCCTGTGTCGTGAAATCTCACAGTGTGCTGTGTGTGGGGAGAGCTTTGCCGGTTGTATTTGAGGTGGTGGAGGTGATGGAATAGCACCATCTCACTCTGGTTTTGGTTAATAAGCAAGAAAAGATGTGTTAATCCTATCAGTGTCTGATGGAACCATCAGGGCCAGGCTGTGCTGTCCCAGGGAGGTTTTGCTGACCGCAGCAAGGGCGAGGTGTGTCTTGGAGCCTGTTGCTGTCCAGGAGCATCCTCTGGAGAGGGCAGGAATTGCTGAAAGGTCTCTCCAGCTTCGTGTGCTGCCCTCAGCACTGGGCCAGTGGGATTTCCCGTGTTGGTAGCACCGTTTCCCACATTTATGGGAACCACAGGCTTTCCAGAGCCAGCAGCCACCTCTGGGCTGAGCAATACCAGAAGCAGGAACGTGTTGATCCATGCAGAGCACACCAGAGCCACAGAGTGGGGGGTGATAACTTCTGTTCCTGAGGCTTTGAAGGGTTTTGGTTTTTTTCCTTCCATGTGGAAGGGGAGTTGCATGTCTCATGCCCCAGGTGAACAGGCTGGAACTGTTAGAGGCTGGTGCCCGCACGTGGGTGAAAGTGTGTGTGTCACTGTGGGCTCCAGCACCTCTTAGCTGGCTTATCCACAGCTGGGGGTTCAGCAAGTGGTGCTCAACTGCTGGACCTGTGAAGTCTGTGGAAAACCTGGAAATTAATTTCTGACCAGACTGAGGCATCATTTGCCATTTAAAATTGTAAATCTGTGTTTATCCAGTGTTAACAGATGTAACATAAATGAGTTTCTGTGCTGTCTGCTGGTTCACTAATGGCACTTGTTTGTAAGTGCTTTATGTTAACAGCTATTTGATGGTGCCCATTAGTTTTTCCTTGGTTAATGTTATATAATAAAGTGAATGCTGGCCAAAAGCAATAGTAATACGATAAACAAAAAATCCAAATGCTGGGTGAGAAATGTAATGGAGCGAGGGCTGAACTCTGGTGGGAGTTTGGTTTAATCTAAAGGTTAAAAAATGTTATAATTTGGGTTTAAGTAAATTGGCTCTTTAGTCCCAGAGGTCTTGCTCTTGTACTTCTTGTGCCTCCAAAGCTTCCACTAATGCCGATGGGAGTCTTGGGCGCACAAGAAATGCGGGTTCAGGTACTAAAGTTACAGATTGGCTTGGACCAAAACCCCTAATCCAAATACCTCCGGCTTTTGAAAGCATTTGCCAATTGGATTTGAATCTGGACACAAACATTGTGGCTTGAGCTCATCTGAGCTCACTAACATCTGTGTAAATCTGTAGTATGGCCCTGATCCAGCAAAGCACGTAAATATGTGCCTAATTTGACTTCAAGGGGACTATTGTGCGCTTAAAGCTAAGCATGTGTTTAAGTGCTTTGCTGGACTGAAGTCCAAGTACATGGGAGTCAATGAAATGACACCAAATAGTGCAGTGTAAGTGAGATCTGAAATGAACCAAAATGTTTGCGTTTCTACCTGGAAATGAACACCCTGTTCACATCCTACGTATCCTGCATGCGCTTTGTATTTTCATCCATCTACACATAATGTATTCTTTACGGTAACCTGTCCATTCAGTACAGTAAAACAAGAAATATACTTTGAATTTTCCTGCTCTATTACTCACATTTCATGAAATGTGTTCTTATGCCAAGTGTCTGTTTATATATATTTATACATGTTGTTTTTTTATTGATATTGGCAAGATACAAGAAGAAAAGAAATATTTTGCAGTTAAAAACTTGTAAACAGTTTTATCCTTCATTTAAAACCTTTTTTAAAGAGAGTTTACCTGACATGGTCAAATTACTCTAACTTGTTTTTGGTTTTGTCAGTCTGACCAATATGAAAAGTATTTGTTGAGGGTACAGGTTTGTTTTCAGCTGCAAATACACATGTTAAACATGTTTGCAATTAACTGACATGTGAATGTGCCTTTACACTCAACTACTAAATGTCACTTTTGGTGATTGCCACGCTACATAAAGCTGTCAATGAATATTTTCACATGAATACGTTAATACCAGTTAAAAGATTGTGAATTGCTTGTCGGCTGCTGCAGCTCATTGCAAAGAGAACACAAAAGGGTTAATTGAGCCCAGCCCCGCAGAGGTGGCAGAGGCATAGACTAGAATTGGGAATTAAACCCAAAACAAATACAACAAGAAATAGCCCTCGTGCCTGAGTATGACAACCACAATGCAGACATAAAGAGGTGTAAGCTGCAAACGTCTGTAGGTTATTAATGAGGTAATAGAAGCAAAATTAGGTATCAGCAGGGTTTGGCTCTGTTTGAATAAAACTGAGATCTTTTATCTCAGAATATGCTAGGAAAGACTCATAAGCTGTGATTTGGTGGTCTAGGCTGTGCCCTTCTTGGTTGTGGGAGTTGACTCATGCCAGTTAAACTCATCAGTGTTTTCCACTCAGGGCAAACAGATGTGGGATCAGATGCAGAGGAAGGTTGCTGGGGAAAAGGGAAAAGGTTTACATGGCAGTTTATGAGGAAAAACACTTTTGTGTGCCTACTTTTGAATCAAACAAATATTCTGCACTTCAGCTTTGTGTGTCTGGAGATCTGATGCTATTTTCTTGCAATGCCAGTGTAGGGGGAGCACATAATGGCAATGCTAAAACCCCTCTGTGTCCAGGTGACCCCTGCCCAGGTTTGACTCCCTGTTGATTTTGCCAGTTTCCCTCTGGATTCGCTTCAGCCTGGCTGAGAGCAAAGCATGGTCACAGACCTCTGATCAAGGCTCAGTATTTGTTCCCTTTAAGAGTAAACTCCTCCAAATTAACGGAAAAATACTCGTTTCCTGACTCTCAGAGAAGTTGGTGGCCAGAGATGCTGATGCACTGCTTGGAGTGATCTGCCCTGTCCTGATCCCTCCTCAGCCCCCTTGTCACTGAAGTAAGTGGCAAAACTCCCATTAACTTTAATGATGCAGAATCGACTCTACATGGATAAGGTTTGTCTCTAAGAAAAGTCACTAAAGGATTCAGTTACACCAGAAATGTATTTGGTGGTTGTGAAGTGATTCTGGTGTATGTACAGCCAAACCCTGAATTCCTTCTCAAGTAAGTGTCTGGGTGAGGATTGCTTGCAAATCCTGCTCTAAGTTACGCCCGTGTAACTCCCCCGGAGTTGATGGCATTCCTCCCTGCTTCCCTTGCATGGACAGTGCAGGGAGGCTGAGCCATACAAAGCCTTCCACATCCTGCTTCTGCTTCCCTTGGGTGGGAGCTGGGAGCGATGGAGCCTGTCCCTGTGGATCTGCAAAGCTCCTTATGACCTGGAGCAGCACCTGTGGTGTGATGGAGGCTGCACCAAGGGGGGTTTGGCCCTTCAGCCTTTGAAGAGCTCTGGAATGATGTAATCCCAACCCTGTAAGCTGCTGTGGGACCGCTGGGTTGAGAGAAGCCTTATAAATCTCAGTCGCTGGGTTTTGTTACCTGCCTGCTCTGTTACATGACTAATGACTGCAGGTAAAGAATGGGCACTGGAGAAACGGGTAATTAACAAAAACATCCTTCTGTGTTTTCTGCTCAGCTTCCATGACTGGCATTTTCAAAAGCTGGGTGGATATGATTTGTAGCCTCCCTCTTTCCCCAGCACAGGGGCAGGGCTGGTTTGAAACCTGGCAATCCCTGAACGCTTCCCTAGTTTCCTGCCCTTGCATTTGATGCAACCAGGGCTGGTTTTCCTGAGAGTTGCTGGTATCCGCCTTGACGTGACATTTTTGTGCTAGAGTTGGCTTTTTTTCTGGCGTGTGGGTTGCTTTGAGAGTGGCCTGGTGCAAGTGCATTAGCAAAGTGAGCCTGCCATAAAATATTGCTGCATCCAGCTGCCCCGTCAATAGGTCAGGCTATTTGTCCGATCCAGACAGGGTGTCTAGTTCTCCTGGCAGCGTCCCTTGCTTTGGCATGGGAAAACCTGTTTTGTTTAGCACTAGGGAAACAATATGTATAAATAGTAATGCTTGAACTGAAACACTCCCGTTGTCTTTATGCACAGCGTGCTGTGTTACTGGTTATTTTATGACAGATTTTTTTTCCTCCCCTGAAGGACTTGAGTCCCAGCCTGCAGAATAGCTGCTGTTGAGTGGAAGCATTCCTGCTATTTTCCCCTCAATTCAGAGGAAGCAATGCACTTGTTGTGTTACCTTGGTGAATCGAAAGTGGTTTTCACTTCCCTTAATTAAGGCTGTTTGGCTCTGGCCCCTCCAAGATGGAGAGCGAAGCGCACTCAGGAGCGCTGCCGCTGATTTGAATTCCTAAATTCCTCTCCTTGCAAACTTCAAAGGCAAGTATATTGCTCTGTCTAAGAGGCACCAATTATGTAAACCCTGGGCTATTCAGAATGTTCCATAATTATTTATTTTCAACGAAAGAGGTTTTAACCCAAACTAGACAGAAAACTGGCATTTCTCCAGTTATTAGATTCTATTGAGAAGGGTATTAAACAATGGGCAGGGTAACATGGTAGATTAGTGTCCCTTCATCTTCCTGACCTGGGCATGTGTCAGAGCTGTACTGAGCTGACCAAAATTACTTTGATTTGATGGCCATTAAAGGTCAGGAGCAGAATGGGATCAGACGTCTTAGTTGAGACTGAAGTACACAACATTATATATTGATAGTAATTAAGCTGTTTCATTTAATAAGCACCATCAGATTTTAAGGCATTGTTACAGTATCAGCGCTGGGAGGAGGAGAGAGGCAGCTGTGATGTGGGCTGGGGGAGAGAGGGCGAGAGAAAGGGTTCTGGAATGAGTGAAATGTGTCCCTGGAGTAATTTTTTATTTTATAAACTGAATGCAAACCTGATGGAGAACTATGGAAATGAGCAGTCATGCTGGATACATACACATACTCTCTCTCAATATTCCTATATTGTGGGTAATGAAAAGTGCCTTCAGGGATGGGGTGGCCTTACCATTCATCAGTGCCATAGCCTTAAGTGGGTAATAACTAAGAGCTCCCATATCTAGTGTGTATATAAATTCTAGCTCCTCAGTATATTTGCTGCAGACTGTATTTAATTTATACAATTCCTTAGCTTTAAAACTGTCAATTGATAACATTCAATCTGTGAGCCAGACTGATAAAAGGGAAGGGAAGAAGTACTCTCTGGTGACTAGAGCAGGAGAAGGGTGTAGGGGCCAAAGATGCAGGTGGGCAGCAGAGTGGTGTTTCATGTGGGCTTTGCTGAGGCCAAACAACCCCACCTTTGCTTTTCTCTTCACCTCCTTCTGACACAAGCTGGTACCTCTGCTTGGCAGGTGTTGAATGTATCTACAGTCAGCAGGCAACCAGTTGCCGTGAGGATGAAGGGATCTCTCTCACCTCCAGTGGTGATGAGAATTGCATTCCCCTGTGCTGCTGACCCTTGTGAGTGTGGGAGATGCTGAGAGTGGTGGCTTCCCTGCATCCATATTCCAGAGATGTCTGTAGGATCCATCACTGTTTGGGAGGGTTGGTGATGGAGTGAACTGACTTTTGGAAGGAGTTAGATAGGAAAGAAGACCCCAGAGCAGCAAAGTGAAGGGATGTGGCTAAGTGAGGGTCCTGTGATGCACAAGTGGATGTTGAACTTGGCCAGTGTGTGCTAATCCAAGGGCTGACTTTGCCCTCGGACACAGCAGTGATTGTGGATGTGAGTCTCCAGGACTAACTGGTGTGCCAGTCACTTGAACACTATAAAGAGCGCCAAGCTCTCACACTTCAATAAATTTGGGAAGTTGAAGGGAAAATGGCTGAGCAGTTTGGAGTTCAGCTTGTGAACCCAATATTGCACATTTTTCACTGCTCCAAACAAACTGTTACTAACAGGGAGCTTTGTTCTTGATCCATATTTCAAATGCCTTTGTGTCGGGGAGAGACTGGTCCAGAGCTTGGCTCAGCTTTCCTTCATTGTAAGATGTACTGGTTCTTCCTGACCCCAGGCTGCTGCTGGGCTGCAAAGACTTCCCAGCACCTGGCTGTCCCACACAGGGCCTGTCCCACGGCACGGTGACAGCACCTGCGTGGGTGGCTGTGGTCACT
>JAOXXN010000137.1:22150811-22200580 GCA_026770055.1 Myrmophylax atrothorax
CCCCAGGGCATTGGGCAGAGATGTCTGTTGGGGTCCATCACAGGTGAAAGGTGTGGCAGAGCAGGTGCTGGTCAGGGCAGATCTTCAGGAGAGCTGGCATCTCTTTCTCCTGGTATATGGCTACATATCTTGCTGATAGAGGGACCAGGAGGTTAACCTGGCTTTCAGGGTAATTTCTTCCTCTGTATGAGACTTTGAGAAATGTCATGCCTTGCATGTGGAAGCTTTTTAAAAGCAATTTAATATATTGATTGGGAAGGAACAGTAATGAGAGTGGACCGGATGGGGACTTTGCAGATGAGGCGTGCAGAGACTGTTCTTATGAAAGAGTTGTAGTGTTTGCTGGTATGGGCTTACGTGTTTGCTGGAAATCCCTTTTGCCTTGGTGGTGACAGCTTTTAATGGATTGACTATCTTTGCAACCTGGCTTCAGGATTCACCCAAAACTCCAAATGATGCCTTAAAATGCAGTTTGACAACATTGTCCTTAATTCTGAGCTGATGGACCTGATGCTCAGGTTGCAGTTCCGTAATTCAATTAAAAGAAAGAGTGACCTGCTAGTAGTGCCTGCAGGAGCAGGACAGATATTCTTACAATTGCAAAAATAATTGTGTAGGATGGTCTGAATCCAGATGCTGTTTTATAAGTTCAGCTGTAGTTTTAAATGGCTGAAACCTTGAAGTTACTGTTGGCTGGGGCCATGGAGCACAGCTCCCACAAGGTTTGCTGCCTTCAGGCAGCTGAGAGTGGAAATGATTGCACGAACTGGGAGGTGCCGGATCCGGCTGGGAGCAGCGTGGGACGAGCAGGAAGCGCGGCGTGGGGCAGGAATCCAGGAAGGGGATGTGAGGAGCAGTGGGCACCTCGTTCCTGGAAAGCTGGTTGTGAGGAAGCGCTCCTGGCCGTGGGTGGACTAAGGAGTGGAGGCAGAGTGCTGGGTTTGAGCGTGGTAGCCTGCAAGACAGAAGACATGTGTCTAAGTGGAAATGTAGTGGCTGGGCTGGATTTGGGGTTGCTTTGGGCTCAGATTCAGAAATAACCCCCTTTTTTTTGGCTTAGCAGCACTCTATCCATGTCCCTCATTGGAGACTCTGCGTTTCTTAGTGAAATGGAGAAGTTGGCTCTTGTATCCACTGCCTGCTGCTCCCTGCATGTGTGACCCAACTTCTCCAAGCAGCCCATTTTTCAATGATAGCTGAGCACCTTATTTGAGCAAAATAACTCCATTAGAAGAGGGTTCCAGTGCAATCAATAAACAAGCATTGAGTGGAGATAAATAAACTTTAAACAGGCATCATAATTAACCTGCTGGGGGGGGGATGAGCAAAATGATTTAGCAGTGTTTGAACATTTGGCAAAGAAGTTTCCAGCTGGCACCTGTTTTGACCAAACTTGTTGAATGGGAGAAGAATCTCCTGAAAAATTACTCAACATGGCCCAAATCAGAGTTCTGAGCTTGCAATAAATAACCCAAGATAGGAAACGAAAAGGAGTGTTTGCCAAAGAAGGGCTGCAAGGTCTTGGAGAGCTGTGATGGAAATAAACCTGTTGAAAACTAAACAGATCCATGTATTGCCCCGGCACAAAAGAAGGAAGGAAGGTGATCACGGTGAAACGCTGGTGCGCTCCATGAAACCCCTGTACCCTTCTAAGAATACCCTTTCAGTATGTGGGTCAGGAAGCAGCACGACTTCAGCCTGGATGCCTCCGAAAAACAAAGCGATTGTTCGGTGGTATGTTAATGTAGCAGGTGCAGTTTTATTTAAACAAGAGGTAGCTATTGTTTTCTGGAAGTGTGGTGATTTACAGGCTCATAGCTTATCCTGGAGGATCAGGGTGTTAAGTCATGTGCATGTATGTGTGTTTTAGCCCAGGGTGGCCCTTCTCCCGTCGGCATTTCTGAGCCAGGAGAAACTTAAAGGGAACGGCGCCTGTAAGATCAGGGATGTTAAGCCAGAGGTGTAATAGGTAAACTACTACAAGTGGGGATCTGGATTTGGAATGAAAGGGAGGTGTGGTCTCCTGTCCTTGTTATGGTCTTGGAGGCTTGTGTAGGACCCCGGCTGATCTCAGTGGGATTTATGTGTGAGGATTTGTGAAAAGAACCTGGTCTTATTAACACTGCTTGCATGGTGTGCTGTGGGAGAGAACAAGAATTAACAAACCTCTTCATTCCTGACAATTATTTCAATGTGGCACCTTCATGGCTGAGAACAGAAGTGTCAGAAATGCAACATGTGATCTGGCATGTCCCCTCTCCCTGTCCTTACTGATTTTGCTTTTGCTGAGCTTCATCCTGAGCAGAGGGACAGCAGGAGTAGCCCCTTGTCCCATAGCACAGACACTGAGCTATATGGGCTGGAGACTGGTCCACCTCCAGCAGGGAAGTCCAGCTGGTTTCCCTTCCCACAGAGCTTTAACACCATGGCAAGGGGCTCCTGCTGCTGCTTGGTGTTAGTGTGGTTCTATACATTTAATCTGATCTGTGAGCTTGAATAGGTCAAAAGGCTGATGGAAAGCCTATCTTTGATGGTAGCATGTTTGTGGGGTTTTGTTTTACCCTTTTTTTTGGGAGGGGGCATCAGATAACCCGAGCAGGCTGGGTGGTTGGGAAACCGTGTCTTGTCCTGCTCAACTGCACAGCAGCGTTTTCATTCCAGCTGTACCTTGTCTAAGTCTCTCTGCCTTTGTGCAGTGTGCAGGTATGGATGCAGCCAAGCTTTTCTGCAGCTGCTGATTATTTATGTCTTTTTTTCACTATTCTGCCTTGAGAGCATCTTTCCAGAATGGTTGGGTTGTTTGTTCTCTGCTGTGCTCAGAGTCCAGAAATTTTAGAGACTGGATAAAATAGTGTATTCCAGCCCTGAAAATCCTACTGTATTTCTCTAATGAGGAGGTGGGGGCTTTTTTATCTCTTCTTGACTGGAGAAAAGGGTCTGGGCTTGATTCTTAAATTTTATTGTGTTCTAGAGTGAGAATATCTTTGTTGGGTTACATACATTTGTACCAAAGTCAAAGTATTGTAAAGAAACATTTAAGTGAAGCCAAAAATAGTGGCTCATCCACTTACATGATTAAATCTGTGGATACCAATGCTCTGCAGTGAAAAACATCTCGTGTACCTTTCCTTTTAGCACTGGGGTTGAACGTGATGCAAGCGTGGTATTGATAATACCAGACTTGCTCAGCAGTGGAGTCTGCCCTGTGCAAGCCGTGGCCAAACCCTCAGAGAAATCCTGGCCAGGTTGTCATTGGAATGTGCTGGGATGCTTTGGAGGAGGTTGGGTGGGAGCTGACATCCGTATGCTGAGCCCCTGGACCTCCCTCCCTGCCCTACTCCTCACCCAGCTCAGACCAGTGACTTTGAAGTGGCAGCTTAGTGCTGCACTTTCACTTGTGGTGATTAATATTGCTCTAATATTTGTCTGATGGCAACTCCCACCGACGGGCAGGGCAGTGCCCTGTTGTGCTGCTCATTGTATGAGCTGTAGTAAATGACTGTCCTTTCCTCAGTGAGATCACTGGCTAAAATTAATTGTGATTTTGGACATGCAGGGTACTTTCTGGCAAAGGGCTGTTGTTATTATTTCTAATTTTTTTCCATAGAAACAGAACATTTTATTACTTTCACTGAAGAAATCTGTGTTATCAGTTTCCTTTCATGCAACAAAACACCTTCCTATTCTTCTTTAATAAACGTTAAACACTTAAAGCTTGTTCTGAGCTTCGCATGTAGAAAACACTGCAGGAATGCCAAGTGTCCTTCTTACTATTTTTCCTCATGGAGCTTCCAATTCACTGGATCCACCAAGATAACACCATCTCAGAGGGCCAGTGCTGCGACAAATTTACAGTCTGGGAGCTTATATCTTTCCAGGCAATTGTCTTCAAACAGACAGTGCATTTCTGTGTGTCGGAGTCTCAGAGCTGGAGTTTCTTCTGAGAAATGGCTGGGCCTGCCACCACTGAACCCCTGAGTGACAGCAAGTGCTTTTCGGCTTCTGTTGTGATTTTTTTTTCTTTTTTTTTTTTAAGAAGGGTTGGCAGCCTGAGCTATTCTCAAGGATTTGGAAAAGAGCCACAAACAGGAATTATTGAACAATTGCTCTGTGAAACTTAAGATAACAGTTTGTTCCACCACAGTGGAATTGCTTTGTGGTAGAAGGAAATTATCTTTTTAGCTCTTGATTAACATTATGTGAGAAAAATAAAATTAAAGCCTGATTGTATCTGTGGTTGAATGGAATGTGTGTTCGTGCGAGGGGAAGAGGGGACAGATGTTTGTGGGTGACACATACAGAGATGAATGTTTGTGACACCTCAGATTGTAGGTGATTCACAGATTAGGAATGTTTTTAATGTTTGGAAAATTCCTTATTGCTCCTTTATTGCCAGATTAATGCCTGCTCTGTGCTCGGTATGAGTGTAAATACTAGATCATTAATGAGTGTGAGCACATACCACAATGTGCAGGTTGGAAAGCTTATTTTTTGGGTGCAAATTAATATTCTTGTTGGAGTTTTAGCGGTTTTTGGTTGGTTCACAGAGTGAAACAATAACTTGCATCTCCATAGTTACTCTATAAAATAGTACTCTTGCCCGTGAGTTTATCACTCATGCTTATTAAAAGTAAATAATACTGTTGAGAGCCCAAGTACATTTTTAACATACCAGCACAATCCAACTGCCTTGGAAGTCAGAGGGAGACTTTCTGTTGGGAAGTAGATACTGAGGAGAAGGCATCAGGAGCAGGGCCAGTGTTTGGGGTACTGATGGCAGAGGGGTGCACCTGTTGAGCAAATTCCTTATTCAAGGGCAGGATTTTGGTTCAGCAAGCTCTGTAGCAGATCTCTCACAACAGGGGGAAATGCCTTTACAAGTGCTCCAAAAAGGCCATATCCATGTTTTTTTCCACTAAAATTCCATGAGCATGGGTAGGAGTTGCCCTTTTATACTGAGGGAACGATTGCTTGAAATGGATGCTGTGAGGCAGTGAGGTCCAGGGCCGTGCAGGAAGGTGATTTGTGCAGTGCATGTGGGGTTCTTGGGTCCCCGTGGCTTTCCCAAGCCCTGGAGCTCAGCTCCACAGTCGCATCTTCCCGGCTTCCCGCCTGCCCTGGAGCCCCAGCGCTCCCCGACAGCAGCAGCTCTGACACCCTGCCACTCACTGGGAGGCTCTGAGGATGCCGAGTTCCAAACATGAACTTTCTGGGCAGGCCAAATTTCTGCTGTGATCTCCCAGCTCAGCGCCTGTGCTTATCTGTGTTTGCAAGACACGCTGGGAGATCAAAATATGCCCCTTTTGAGGCGATAGGAAAGAGACAAGATGCTTCTTTAATCATGTCTGATAAATTCTCACTTGTAATGAGAGCCCTAATTAAGGGAAATTACCTATTGGAAAAGAGTTAAAAGGGGCCCCCATACTCCTTCCAGAAAACTTAAAGACAAAAGGAAGTTTCTAACAATGGGTCAGTGGAGATGCATTTCCGCTGGGCTTTAAAAAACAAGGTACTGTCTAGCTGATGAGCGGTGAAGGCGAGCAACGAGGCTTTGATGAGCCTTCTCCTGCTTCCTGATATTGTGACCCTCTTAACAAACACCACAGACGAAAATCAGCATGCCTTCGGTATGCTGTAAGTGCAGGCAGGCTATCTGAAGAGATGCCTCACTCGCAGGATATGGTTTAAATCCTGTTTTGAATAAGGTTTACATCCTTGTCACTGAAATAATATTTTCGTACCGAAAAATCAATGTGAGGAGATGGGCAGACAGGTCCCTCGATATGTAAACAACATATCTTTGATGTCACTTCTTTCTTTTTTCTTTAGCCATTTAATGTTACTTTTATGGATCTCTTTATGATGCCAGAAGGTGTGCATGGTTCTTGATTTCAAAACCCCAGGGTGGGAGGCCCATGATCTGGGTTCTGTTTTACCCTTATTGCTCTGAAATCAGCACTTTTGCTTCCACTTGGGTGGCTGGGGAAGTTCTGGTTTTCCAGTCAGCTCTGTGATTAGAATAAAAACAAGAGGGATTCTCTCTGGGTGCAGGGGGAAAAAAAGAAATAAGAGGCTCTAGGTCCAAGAGTTTTGGTCACTGTGATCATCTGGAATGAGCTTTCCACGTATCATTAATTTCTCCTCGATGGTACTTGCTGGAGTGAGCTGAATGTGGTGCTCCAGACATACTTCACATACTGATCCTTCCTTGAGCTGGTTTGCAGTCTCCAATCTCTGTGTCTTGCAGGGAGCATCGGTGAGAAGCAATGTACCTACTCTCCTGATGTACAAACTGCAGAGTCTGTTTGCAGTAAAGCAACAGGAAGCTGCATATGCAATAAAAATACTGGGGTTTCCTTGAAAATACAGTGAATCCCAGTTCCAGTATCAGATATCGGTACCTGGACCAAATGAACAGGAGCTGTTTGCAATCTCCTTGTCAGGACTGCTGCATCAGCACGCAGAGTGATCTCTAGGTTCCATCTCTGAGCCCTGAAAACATTTGAATTGTCATCCAAATTTTTCAACCTGCGTTGGTTGTTAATAAAAAGAACATAATTGATCAAACAGTAACTTTGTTCCCTGTTTTATACTGTACTTGTTTATTTTTTCTTTCTGTGAAGCAAATCATCAGCAATTTTCCCCATCAGTAAGATTTTTTGTTTCACAAAACCACAACCACAACCAGCAGTGGCCCGAGTCATGTTATTTCTTTATTGTTAGGTATTTGTAATGTATTTTTATTACTTATGATATGAATGTGCCTTAGGCGTGTTTAACCACCACATTTGCCTCCCAACACCTTTGTGGGATGGGTGTTGCTACTTGCTCTTGTAAAATAAGAGTAAATTGGGTAGCATAGAAATGAAACTGTTTTCCTAGAGATCATGGAGGAACACAGGGGGCTGAAATGGGGATACAGCCTGCGGTTTGGCCAGTCCTTGTCTTAACCACGAGCTCCTCTGAGCTCTCTGGAGTGAAACATGTGGAGGGGTTGGAGCCACAGGGCGGGATGGGGCATGGGCACGGCTCCAGCTTGGAGCTCCTCAAGTGGTTTGCATTGGCATGCCGGGAGCTTTGGAAGGACACTTGCCTTTCAAATTAATAGCACGCTTGAGGATTTTCCAGGTACTGCTAGAAAATTACGTGAGCACACTCCCAAATGTAAAACCAGATGTGCTGGGTCAGACCACAGGTCTCTCCAGCCCAGTGGCCTGTCTCCTGCAGTGGGTGGCCGGAGCTGAGCAGAAGGTCAGGAGACGTGAGTCATGGGATGTCCCAGAAAACTCTCCTGTTTGGCACCAGAACCTCCCTGGTGAGGAGGTGATAACTGCACACACCGAGTAGTCACCAGGAAGCTGCTCTGCGGGCTCAGCCACATGTTTGTGTAGCTTCGAGAGCAGCTCACTAGAGTTCCAGCTACCTTCTGAAAACATTTCGCTGGTTTGTTGGCATTGGGGCTTAGCTTTCAATCTAAGCATGGAGGAGCTGGGTGGAGTGCTGGCAATGTTTGTGGGCTGGGAGATGGCGAGTTTGCCGATGCTGAGCCCGGTGTGTGATGGTGTATGTGACACCTCACCCGCTGAGCTGATACCTGAGATGACCCAATTCAAGCAGAATCCCATTAAATATTCTATTGAGCATATTCTTGGTGACACTGACAAACCACGTGGAGGCTGGTTGATGGTGTCTCAACACTTTAGTTTCATTTGATGTAATCCAACCCGGGGCTGTTTGGAGTGCAGTCCTGCTGGCATCCCATGCAGGCTTCTTTCTCACTGTGTGGGAATCCACTGCCTCCCAGCAGGCAGAGCTGGTGAGCAGCAAATGCTGCTGCCATCCTCCTGGTGGCACCTACTGCCTGTCACCAACTCCTTGGATGCCTTTTGGAGACCACCTGGAGCACAACGGTGCTTGTCATGTTCCCATATCTCACTGATTGCTGAAATGGGAGAAGCATCAGAGACAGGTACAAGTCCTTGTTTGGCTTTCATTTGATAATAACAACAATAATAATAAAAGATTTAAGTTTTTTGTTTTTTAATTATTGCTTTTTCAGAACTGCTGCCTACACAGAGGAATCTGCTACATGCATGGAAATGTGGAAGGTGTAAGAATGTGTGAGCAATGTGTATTTAGATGGACTTTTGGTCTAATTTGAAAATGGGTTTGTTTTATACCAGCTTCAGTTGTAAAAAGGAATGATTAACCCAAACAGGAGCGCCTGCGTTACTCTCCTTTAATTATGTTTGCAATACATCATGGTGATATGGGGGAGCAGAAAGCCTTTCTGCATCCAGCACATTTGCCTCGTAGCATATGGTCCTATGGAAACTGTTTTGATTCAGAGCCCCCAGTAGCATATGGTGAAAAATCTGCCCCTGAAGTCAAATTGAAAGTAGAGGCTGGTCCCGGGCCCCAGAGGACCCCGTGTCTCCTGCCAGCCGGCAGGACCGGAGTCAGAGTATGTGTCACTGTTTCACTCATCATGAAGATTTTATATTTGGTTTGGGACACTGGTGCATGAGGTTCTGGATGTAAAAGTCAGAAGAGATATGGTTCCTGTAATGTCTGTAGAGATCCTTGTGTCGATAAGGTCAGCAGCAAGTTAATAGATTTTTATCTTCTCATCACATGAACTTAATATAGTGCAACTGTTGGAGGGGAGGGGAGCAACCTCCCCGCCATTATTTTCTGATGTGTTGCAGGGGGTTTTAAAAGACAGTGTGAGCCTTAAAAGCCCCTCCATGCTTAAAGTGAAAACCAATAGTCCAAAATTAAAAATATTAAAATACAAACTGAAGGCTAAATGTTGTGTAGTAACCACAGTTAAAACTAATCAGAGCTGGTTGAAGAAGGATGTGTTTCTCTATGGCAGTGATGGAATGGACAAGATTTCCTATTCAGTGCTCCCAACATCACCAGACTGAGTTTACTTAAATGATGCCAAAGCAACGTTCAGCTCTGTGCCCCTGCCCTGCAGTGTGACGCAGAAGCAGAACCAGAGGCTTCACACTGCAAAAATAACCATAAAATGCTCCTCAGCGTTGTTCCTAAATCCATGCACCTATGGGAGTGAAGACCCTGACTGAGCCCTGGGGTGCTCACAGAAGCCTTGAAAAGGGGGTGAACAGTGCTGATCAGTGTGGGGGCTACTGCCAGCCTGGGGATGAAGAGGTCTCAGAAGCAGGGACAAGGAGATGGGGAGCTAGAAAGACTCTCCATGGCCATAAATACCTGTCACCACCAAAATCTGGTGTTGCTCACGTTGCAGCCACCGTGATGGAGGAGAGATTCTGTGGTGACTGGGGAGGGGCTGCTCCTGCACCAGCAATGGAAACCTGGGGCTGAAATACGGCGTCTCTGTCAGGGGCGAAATCCATGGAGGGACACCGCCGGGTCACGTTGACTAGTAGGGCTCAGCGATCAAACGTGTCACACCTGTCTTGGCCACGGGTGCAGGTGTTCTAGGTCAGCTCTCGCTGTGGTTATCAATCGCTGACAGTTGACAGTTTAATTTTACACCACAAGTACCTCATTACTTGTGTAGGCACTTGAAGAACATGTGGGCACTGGGTTGGATCAGTGATCAATGACAAAGGTTGCGCAGGGTGCAAGTGGTAGCAGTAAAAGTGAAGGTCTCCGTGCATGAGTTGGCAGTGGTGGGGATACATGACAAGGGGAGTTTAGCTGACAAACAGTCTGTCAGGGCTGGAAGAATGGAGGCTCGCTGGAGAGCTGGCGCTCCATTATAAAATACAGCTCGCCATTTAAAAAAGGAAGGGGGAAAAAAAGAAGATAAAGGCCCTTGCTTTGAAAAAGTGTTTAAACAAATTTAATGCATGTGAGGGACTGTAAATTTTTATTTTACAAGCATTTATTTCATGACATGGAAGCATCCAGGTGTTCAGGAATTTTGTATTAAAGGAAAGTGGAGGTGCTATTTCATAGATATACACTTCTGTGGTGCTTCTGGTTTTGGCTGCCCAATGGGTGCAGATTTGGGATGTTCTTTCCACATAAGATTCCTCTTCTCTGCGTATCGATAGGATGATTCATGACTAAATTCATTGTGATGGATTTCTTCTGCTACAGTAGGGAAAAATGTGTTGTTCCAACACCCTTAAGAGTGTTGCTTTAATCAGTCCCATCCAACTTTGTTTTGCTGCTTGTTTTCCTTTGCAGAGTCTTTGACATTCTTTTCCGCATCGAAACTATCCAGCAGATTATGTCACTGGGGCAATGACTGAAAGAAAGAGACATATGGCATTAGTTTGGTAGAGCCGTGTATCTTGCATTAGGATGTAAATCTTGTTTGCTTGAGAAACCGCACCGAAAGACACTTTGCTCGAGGTACAACGTTATTGAGTGCACCTTATAATAATTGATATGGCTGGAACGATATTAATGGAAATAATGTGAATTTCACCCAAACTGTAGTAAATAAGGAAAAGACTAATAGTCTTTGCCCTTCGCTGAATTGAACACGTCTTAAAAAAAGATTCTTGATTATGTCTCGCACGTGATTAGGTGTAGGCTACCTTTGATCACATCACCTACGGTTTGCACCGAAGGGACACGTGTGGTGTGAGTCACGGTTTTGGAAACTGTTAAAGTGATTGAATAAGCAGCTCAGAAAACACACTGCTTTAAAAATGAGATGCACGCTCTTTGTTGGTGCTTTGGGTTGATTTAATGGCAGTGCTGGAAAGCCCTCCCAGTGCTGGGTGTGCAGGATAAAAAGTCCCTCTCCCACTGCTCACCTGTGAAGGCAAAAGTGCCATTGTCTTTGCTCTTTGTTTAGTTCCAAGGTATGTCCAGTCTTTAGCCAATGACAGTGGAAATGAATGAACCTCCAAAAAACTTCCCAATAAATTGTAGTGAAGGACCCAAATCAAAATGCTGGATTCAGGTACAGCTGAAATATTAATTAACCCCTGAGTCAAATCTGGGCTTCTGCAGAGTTTGGTGGTATTATGGTCTTTTATTCAGTGCTTTCTAATATATATATTTTTAAATATATGCTAGGTGGTAGAAAGGGAAGTTTTGGGGATATGCTGTTATTGCATCTAGTGACAAAATGATCTTTTGTCACAGCTATTAGAGCACTGATCCTGATTTCACTTCCAAACCAGTCTATCAGTGTTGAAATAGGCAATGAAGATTATTTTTTTTCTATTACTGTACATAGATAACATTGGCAAGTTTCCTTGCCACATTCATGGCTACCTTTTTAGGGAAAATGACCTTCTTTAAAATTTGGAACAGGGCTATCAGTGATAAAAGTTCACGTCTGATGGGTAAATAAAGTGTATTAGTGATGATCTAATAGGTATAGTAATTATTAATAATCAGGTTATTCCTTGAAAAGGGATGTTTAAGGCAATGTAAAAGCAAGTGTCTGGTTTATAATCAAAAAAGGCCATATTGGGTCCTGATGTTGACTTGAACAATCCCATCAGCCTCAGTGGGATGAAGAATAGTCCAGTAGGGCTGTCTTTATATGGTATCTTGCCAAACACACTTTAAATTGTCTTGAAATCAATAGATACATGAACCTTCTTGCTGTCTATAGATCTGTGTATCTAACCAGCCGTGTGCTGAAGGCAAAGAGGAACAGCCCAGTTGGGGGTGTGTTGAGCCATTTAAATGTGGCATCACAGATTGGAGAGTGGGAAGGAAACAAGGGCAATGGCAGGAGAACAAGGGGAGCTGAGAGGAGAAAAGATGTGGGAAAGGTGTACACCCTTTTCTCTCCCTTGTTAAAAGGCAATATCACAAGGATCCAACATGGTTCCAAGGCCTGGAAGGGTTGTGATGGGGAAATTAAAGAAAAATACCTCGAGAGCTGGAGGAAGTTCTGAGCTATGAGGAACAGTAACTTGGGTCACTGTTAGGCTGAGTTACTGGAGGAGTAGTGGAGAGGAGCACACACTCCAGCAGAGAAGGATATGGCAAAGAAAGGAAAAGTAACTGAATGCAAATAGTCATGATAATAGAAAGGTCTATTATATAGGACTTCAGAAAAATGAGTTTTTTGACTGTGTGGGTCCAGCTTTGCACCAGGTGGGTATTGGGAGAGTGTCCAGTGTTCTTACCATTGTTTAAAGGAAAGGCAATTTTTGCCAGAAATATAAATATCAGAAAATATTTATCAGAAAACAAAGCACCAGAACTTGTAGTGATCTACAGACTGTGCAATGCCACTGCCCTCACTGAGGTTTCACAGTCAGTGTGTGTATGTAGGAAACAACCACCTTCAGTTTTTAAGGAATTATTGCACCACGTGTTTCCTCTGGCGACAGTGGTGCAAATCCAGGGCAATCCCACCAAAGCTGGAGGTTGCTCCAGCTTTCCTCTGGGTACAGATGCTTGGGATTGGCCAATGAAGGTTGCTTACAGGAGTGTGACCTCATTGCAGTTGGTGTTGCTCTAACTTGAGGTGATTGAGTAAAGAAGTTGGCTCTGTTGCTGCTGAGGAAACACAGTGTTCATGTTTCTCAGAGTTACTTTAAACATAGGGGATTTTATTTTTACATTAGTTATTCAGAGCTGAAAAGGGGCTGGTCTTTTCTAGCTAATTCAAAGTGTTACTTTTGGTGTTGTTTTTTTATACCTCCTTTGCCCTCTACCCCAAACCATCTATTTCTACATTTGCAACAAACTTTTCGGATTTAACAGGAATAAATCCTGTGGTCTCCTGCAAGTAGGTTTAGTTTTGTTGACCATTAAGCAGCAGTGCCCATTGTCACCAGTCAAGAAATGGCTCCAGCATATTCAAATCTCATATAATGCGTGGCTGTGACAGGGAGCGACAAACGGCCCCCCCTTCATCTCCCCACCTGCATGGTGGGTTCTTTTCTTCAGGTCTCTTCTGCTGGCTCTCACCCTGCCTCAGTGCTGGGCAAGGTGGTATTCCTGTTTCACACTGCTCTTAAAATGGAGCAATTTACAAGTTTTCAACCATTATTTTTTTTTTAAGGAAAGGTTTTGAAATGAAGAGTTTTCAGCAGCACTGATGGGGCAAAACTCATGCCTTTTGCCCGGGAGTTTTGCTTGATGAAGGAGCGCTCGGCAGAGTGCTTGGCTTATTTAAAAGCAGCTTTCCCCAATGTTTTTATGGCAAAATGCACTTATTTTTGGATAGGACTAACTAATTGGGCATGGATGGCTGCCTGTCTGTGTGTTGCAGCAGGGATGGTGAGGATGGCTGCCCCTGCTTGCCTATTCCCTGCTTAGGGCTCATCCTGCTGGATGGGTCATGGAATCAGAGGCTGGGGAAGCTGAGAAGAAGCTGAGGAGCATCAGCTCACAAAGAGGAAAGTACATGCAAGGTGCTCTTATTCAAATTATTTGCAGTTTTTTCTGCTGATGTGCATGAAAGCAGAGTTGTGTTCACTGTGACATTATTAAACATTGCTATAAGGAGTTTAGCACAGCTCAGGAATGTCACCTGGTGCCATCTCCACGCAGGGCCATGGAGACCTCAGCAGCTCTTCCCTGGAGGGATTGGGTGGCAGTGTGAGAATGATAAATGGGATCAGGATGTTTTTCATATGAACAGATAGTACAGAACAGATGTGTTGGGGAGCCTGGGAGGGCAGGCAGTGAAATTTGGGACTAGGTGCCATGCAAAGCAAACCCTGCCTGATTCACAAGATGGAGGGGATGTGCTGTGATGTTACTGCTGGGAAAGGATGTGCACGAGGGAGAAGGGTGGCAAACAGCTACACCTTGATGCTGAAGCATCCTGGTGGATGGGCACATCCTGTTTGTTGGCTTGTTCCTGTCTTGCTGTTTAGATCACGGGGCATGTGTTTAGGATGGGGGAGAGCTACAAAGATTTTACTTTGCTAACAGGTCCCTTGAGCAGTAGCATAGGGCTGGATTTTTTTCCCTCCAAATGTAAGAATAAATACAGTGTCTATCACAAAAAACAAAGAAGGAACGACGCTGGAAAGCCAGGCTGGATTGGGTGTGGGGTAGGTGAGGAGATGACAACTCAGCCCCACAGGAGAATGCTGCAATGGAGCTGCAGTTTGGCACCCTCTTTGCTGGCATTCAACCAGATTGTAGGAGAAGGTTCTCAAAAATGCATTTTATTTTCTTTGTGTGTAAGTAAGCCACAGGTCGCTGTGGGGAGGGCACACTGTGCTGCCCCAGGATGCTCAGCTCTCTGCAGGGGACAGGGCACGGGATGGAGGGAAGCACTGAGGGATGCGCTGGCCCACCCCATGAGCACACCCGCCCCGGTGCTGCTCCGATGCTCCCCGTATTTGGTGGTCTTTAATTTGGCATTACATACTCGGTGCTTGTCTGCAGCTCGTAGGATTCAACGTTCTCCATGGGGTCTAATGTACAAGGCCTGGCCTGTTTTCATTTCGTTTCCCGAGCTCTCCTCCCTTCTCCCCAGTGTTGCCGCACAAAGACACTTTTGTCAGGCGATGTTGGACTCTCCTCAAAATCCAAGCACTTTCAGGAAGGGACTTGGAAGTCTATCTTCTCAGTTTCCATATCCCTTTGCCCTCTGCTCTGGCATTTGGCTTGATTGGTTGTAGAGTCCTCCTTTTTTCCCCCCTCTACTTCTTTTTGTTGATCTGTCTGCTCCGGAATCTATCTCGCAAAGAAAAAAGTGTATTGCAAATTCTGCAATCCAGCTCTCTGAATTATTGCACATTTTAAACTATTAACTCCTTCAGTCCTTCAGCTGCTTTAAGTGCTAGGACCAAAATAATGATAGGAATGTTAAAGGAGTATTATTATATTTTATGTTCACTGCCACAAGTTTAGTAAGAAATTTAATCCTCCCTCTCTTGCTCACTCTTTCTCTGCCTCTTGAGGAAAAAAAAAGGAAAAAAAAAAAGGAAAACTGGCACCAAACTTCCATTTGACTTGGCAACTTTTTCACTAATGTGATTTGATCCGCTTTACTAGAAAGTGTAACGTGCTAATGTTTCAGAAGAGGCTGATTTGCTATTAGTGAAAGTATGGTATATAAAAGATCAGGCATTACTCTTAAACTCCTCAATCAATGAATTTATAGCCTATTCTGAGTGGTAATGATATAATGGAATGCAATCATTTAATATTGGAAATATGTTTGGTTTGTCATTTCGGGGATTCCAGGAAATACTGCTATTTATACAGCTACATCTGTGCACAAATTAAAAACAGGGGGGAAAAAAGGATTATAAGAGGAAACCCAGCCAGATTGTTGGAAATCAATTTATCCAAGATGCTTTCATAATGTATTATGTAAAAATGATGTTTGATATTTTCATGTATCTGTTTCCTCAGAATATGCATCATGATTTATGGACTCTGAGTACCAATACCATAAATAGTCGTGGGGTACTACTTTGTTTCACGCATTTCTAAGCCAGTTTGTAGATTACCTTTTCAGGGGCAGAGGTGGAAATAGTATTTCTGCCTATGGGATATAATTATATTATGATTACTACAGAGGAGGACATAGTTCAGCCCCAGTGTTTCAATTAATAATGTACTGTCAGCTCTGAGGGATGATACGAACCTGTATTGGATCAAAGATTATCAGCATTAGCTGGGGCTGCTGCTCTTTCTGCTTTTCTTCTTTTTCCTCTTCTTTTTTTTTTAACACACCTGATTGACTCTTTGCAGTTTTTGGAGCATAAGATTTTGCTTAAAAGTAAAATAATACATTCTTGAGAGCCTGATTAGTTCCTTTTAGGGGCAGGATTTGGGTCCTTGCCGTGTATGAGCAGATGTTAAGCTCCTACCATTATATTTTAACATTTAACGTCTTGCATATACCTTTTAATTGTTAATGTGGTCAGGCAATAAATTCACTGTCTTAGGGGAACTAAGAATAATTTTCCAAATTTCATTCTCTCTAGCCAGTTGCTAGGAAATGAAGTGCTTTGGTTAGTAATGTATTTAAGATATTTGCAAGATCTCAGTTTAATGTTTGTTCTGTATTTACATGAAATTCTCATCAAAAGAGAAAGCGTAATTAAAATACATTGAGTTTTTGGTAGCATTTAGCACTGGCTTGAAACATACCACTAAAAATTATGAAATCATTTTGCAGATGAATAGGAAAATAATACTTGAAATCTGACAAGGTTTATTTGAAAGAATGCTTACTTTAAAAAAGAACTCCTTTTAGATCTTAAAATTCTACACTTCTTACTGAAAAATGGTTTCCCAGTAGCATACATATCCTATATCAATGTAACTAAATTTATATTGTTATAAATTTTTGAGGTTGGATTCTTGAGTTTTGAAATTAAATAACCAGAGTTAACTCTATTAAGTGTAGACTTGAATTTGATCGAAAATAAGAAAAGCACTTATGACAACCTCTGTAAATGCTTAAATACTTTAGTTGTGTTTGTGAGCATTAAATTGTATTATAAGGAGCCAGCCCTGAGTATACACACGCTCCTGTGGGACAGCTCTGACTTTTGGGAGATTAAAAAATCGTGCATTAATGAAATTCTGCAAGTTTTTTATTTAATAGATAGTGCTTTTCAGGGTATGCAAAATAATTGGCCGTGGAATGCTATATGCATCTTTACACTCACACCACATAATGTATATAATTACTTGGAGAAACTGCTTAACTTTAATGGGGCGTTTCTTGATCATATAATAGGAAAACTAACAGCTTTAATTAAGATTTATGAAGCAGAGAGGTAATATATTCTGCTAAATTAGGTAACTATTGGTGGGTAGTGTATTTTTAAGCAATTAAAGGCCCGATCCTGCAGCTCTTTTGCTGTGCAAGGCGTTTCCAACTCGTGCAGGTCGTGCTGGTGCCACGTGAGCGAGGGCTGCGGGAACGGGGCCGGATTTTGCCCGCGTGTTTTACAGTCCCTAAGGAATGGCAGAAAAGACCTAAGTATATATGTTGGGCTTATTCCTGGTTTTAGGCCTGGCTTTGAGGCAGTTTTCCCCACTCCTAATACTTGGCATGTACTAACCACCAGGATGAAGCAGCTGGTGCTGCCCTTGGTGGATGAGCTCCGAGGAGCCCTCATCCCTGTGGAGAGAGGGGCAGGCAAGGCTGTTTGGGGACAAGCTGAAGTGAGGAGCAAGCAGGGCAG
Source organism: Myrmophylax atrothorax (assembly GCA_026770055.1). Classification (NCBI taxonomy): domain Eukaryota; kingdom Metazoa; phylum Chordata; class Aves; order Passeriformes; family Thamnophilidae; genus Myrmophylax; species Myrmophylax atrothorax. The sequence continues at coordinate 22,167,899 of JAOXXN010000137.1, forward strand.
TGTTTCTGTCTTGAAAACTTAACTATCCATCAGAAGAGAAGCGCAGAGGGCTCTTGGAGGGGCTGTGTTGAGTGCTGGGGCGGTGTGAGGGCTGCAGGTCAGGATGCACTGCCAGCCACATGCTGGAAACCACCACAGACACGTGCAGAAAATGGGATTGGGCCAGAATCTTTTGCATTTCCATGGTGCAAACTTCCACTCTGTTTTTTCATGTGTTTTATGATGAACTTGATTTTTTTTTAATCTCATTGAAACACAGGTGGACAGTGTGTCTCAGCTCTGGTCATGGCCGATCTCCACATTCCTCCTGCACCCCTGTGTCTCTGTAGAACTGGAGGAAGAGTGACAGCTATGCATGGTCTCTTATTCCCAAAATGTTCTCAATTCTAAACTACACCACTACAAGACAAAAACCTTTTCTAAATGGTTACTTGCCACCCAGGCACACAGAGAAATTGCTGCCTTTCTGAAGTACAAGCACCTGATGGACAGAGATCCTATGAACTGAGCATGAGGAAGATCTGAATTAGTGAAGGATTGATTTATTATTTAAAAGTGGATCCGATACTTTAATGTACAGTTTAGTGCCTGGTAGAAAACAAAAACTTCCACTCCCCAGAAGTCTTTATAAGGTTTTTGATAACTGCAACATGGGGAAACTGAGACAGGGACTTGACTAAACACCGTGGCTTGGTCACATTTTCTGCTGAGTTGTGAATTGTCTTTTTGGTTTTCCTTATGCAAGTGCTCTTTGAACCCCATGCAAGCCAAGTTACTTGGACTATAGCAAGAATAAGTTTGTCTCATAGTAGGGTTTCGGTTTCCCCCCTGCCCTTTGTGCTCATACTAGTTCCCCATTTGTACTGGAGGTACTTGTGCTAACTGAGCTAAGGAGAAACAGCCCTGCTAAGGAAATAAGGGGTCCTCTAGGATGTGAGAGGAACTGAACTCATTTTGTTCCCCTCAAATACATTCAGTGCTTTTGTATCACCACCCTGTATTTTGCCCCAGTTGCTCTGCTCAGTTATTGTTGTTTCCCTCATGCTCAATGTGCCTCTCTGATACAAGGAAGAAACCTCCCAAATTTTCCTGTAGGCTGCAAGCCTCAGCTGGTGACACCTCCCTGCCCAAACCTTTGTAGGAAAGCAAATGGGACAAACCCCAATTTTCATTTAAAATACAGTGAGTTTCCAGCACTGCTTGTGGAAAAGCAGTGCTTGAAAACAAGTCCTGGAGCACCAAGCCCACTATCTCATTAAACATAAAATACCTCCTGATTTTTAGGTCCCTCTTCTCATAATTGATGATTTTTGTGTGCTGCACATTGACAGTCTGCAGTGGTGCTGTTGGGGTGGGTCAGAGACACTGGCCCCAAACTCAGCCCGACACTGCCCGTGCTTTCTCCATGAACGTGCCACGTTTGAAAGCTCACATATCATCAAGGCTGTAATTCTGATGAATTTGGCTTGGGAAAAATATGAGCACTAAGCAGAAGAGGAGGGCCGTGGGAAGCACATTTTTAAAAGTATACCCAACCAGATAAATAGGCTTTTTAAACCCAAAATAAACAGATAGAGAAAACTCACTTAGGCAAAGGATGCATAAATTATCTTTAGCCTGAGGATGCAGTAAAGTTATTCCCTCTTTACATTCAAAATCTCTGTTTTCCAAGTCCGTATTTCATGTCTAATCACTAAGAATGCCCTCTTTGACTTCACCCGTGCCTGCAATCGTGCCCTTTCCTGAGAAGGGCCCATTTGTCATGAAGGGAAAGAGGGTTTAATTAACTAGGGAAAATGTACCTAAGGTGGAAACTGTGGGCTCTGGCCATGTTTCCATAGAAAATACATGAAAAAACATATATAGATGATCCCAAACTATTTTTTCTTTTTCATGAAAGGACATTTTTTGGTTCCCCACTTCACTCTTCAAAACCTAAAATGCTTCTGGGTAAGCCAGATGGGAGTCCTACATTAAAGAACAAGTGTGGAATGTGCATTTATCCCTCACAAAAAATACATTTTTCAAATTCACTTTTTTTTCTCTGTTTCCTTTTTTCCTCTGGGAACCCAACAAATGTCTCTGTTGTGCACTCCAAAAAGAGCCAAAGTTTTAACAGGGAGGAGTCAAGGAAAGAAAAAGGCAACTTGCAGATCCTGTGCTAAAATTCCAAATATTCCTTTAGAACAAACAAAATTGAAAGAAACAAAGGGAAATTATCAAAGGAAGGCATTAAAGTTACTGGAAAGCTAGGGGAAGCCTTCATTTTCATGCCAGCAAAAAAGTTATATGAGTTTTGTATCGGAGCTTTATTTACTGTTATGCTCAACAGCTTAAGACCACTTAAAATGAGAAAGGCAGCAACGTTCAGCACCTACACCTTGCCCTTGAGTTGCAGTGTATGCACAAATCCACATGGGATCTGCCTGTAGATTTTCATATGTTTTCAAACCAACCAGGACTTTATTTTTTAAGTAAATCCATGTTTGCAGTTTAGCTCCAGTCTGTAACTCTGCATCCTCAGCAGCCCAGTGGGTCTGGCTCTATATGCACACATTTGGTTTTGGTGTGATCTGTGCAGCCTCAGACCCTTGTAACAATCTGTCTGATTTCTCCAAGCATTTCTTTGGTATTTAGTTACAGTTTTTCCAGGCAACGACAAACAGTTCCTCTGATGGGCAGTACAGCTGGGTGCTGGAAGCTGGGCTGGTATTTGGTCAGTCCTTGAATTTCCACGCTGTCACCTTGTCCCCACTGACTAAACATGCCCCCAGGTGCTTGGCGACTTAGCAGGTGCTGGTGCACTGAGATGCTGCTTTGAAAGAGAGAGACTGCAAAGGGCTGATTTTGCTTCTACTTAAGCTGTGGCAAACCTCACAAATCAGTGAAAAAAGCACTGGGCTAATGTTATCCCAGGCATGGTTACAGTCCAGGCTTTTCTTATGGAACTATTTCCTAGGAAATCTGGTTTTATCTCCTGAAGCTGTGAATTGTTCTTCTCCAAGCTGAAATAAGATGCTGTGGGGACAAAGGGACAAGGGGTAGCAGAGTGACAGAAATGGCAGGTCCTCTCACAGAGCTATGGAAATGTGTCGACACTTTTGCAGAAGGGATGAGAGAAGCCTTCTTTCTCTTTACATGAAAAGCATGGGGAGGAGAGGAAAAGGGCTGCTGCATTTCTATCATCTATAATCCTCCACTTAACCTATGAATTAGCCCTTGTGTGAGCAAAAAGGAAAGTTGGTGACTAAACCATAACCCACCCCCCCAAGTGGGTACAAGTCTTCCTTTTCCCGTCCTGAGCACTATATATAATGGGCCCCTTGAATTAAGGAGATATATTAAAAAGAATCCTGGCTGGCTTGCACCATTTTCTTCCTGACTGTGCATATATTTATGTATGTCCAATAGCCCAGGACCAGCCTTTTCAGAGCTGGTGTCAAGGTGTAAGGTACAATTTTAACCTAGTAATTCCATACCCACTTTACACTGCTGGCACCAGTGTTGGCAGAGGTGGATGCCTAATTACTCGTTTATACCCAAACTGCAAATTAGGTTTAGCTTCAGTGTGCACTGTGGTTCACAGGGAGGGTGAAAATATGTGCGGAGTTACCTAGAAGCAAGCCTGAGCCAGCAAAAACAAAGACAGAGTTCAGAAAGTAGAAAATCCCACAGTGAGCTGTACAATTTGGCCAAGGACCCTCGTTCTGCCATAGCTGATACCATGTACTTTAAAGGAAAATACGAGAGGTTTTGAAATAAAAAGGGTGAGAGAGCTTTCCTGTAGGTTGCCACAGAGGGTGAGATTCATCTTGTCTAAATCGAGCTGTCAGAACGTTTGGATCCACCTTGATGTGGCACTCAAAGCCCCTTTGGTGGGTGAGAGTGAGAAGACTGTAGTGAGTCCATCCATCTGGGATGAGGTCTCAAATCTTCCTTCATGGATTGCAGCAAGAGGCTGTGTCACCATGTGCTCAGAAGTGCCTTCCCCAAAGCCAGGTGAGGTGCCTTCTGACCACAGGAATTGGCAGCTGTAGAGACACGAATGCCAGAGTTTGTGGTTAGTGTTCATTCTGTGTGATGCTGGCACTCACCATCTTCCAGGTCCCCTTCCTACCCGGAGGTGAGGTGGGTGCTGCTTGGGAGTAGCTGTGGAGTACTGAGCATTTCAGTGTTGAAATGTTCTTGTGCTAGGGCTGGGCTGAGTCCACATGGGATATGGGAGGGCAGGAGCAAAGCAACTCAGTGTGGCTGAAGGGGATTTATCACTGAATCCGTGAATGAAGCCAGAAAAATCTGGGCTCTGTGGCTTCTGGTCTCTTGCTATTTCTGCTGAGCCGTGTCCAATGTGTGTCCCACTGATGGCAGCTGCTTGGGGCTGGAGGCAAGGAAATGTCAGTGACAGTAGATGTGTTTGTTTATGAGGAAAACAGATGATGAAATGGGATGTGTGGCTCTTCCAAGGGAAGCTGCGAGTCCACTGAACAGAGCGGATTTGTGTTGTGAGTGAACTCCCCACAAAGAGAGACTGCTCTATCTCTGGGCAACACCATCAACAAACCATTGTACCATCCTCACAGAGATTCAGCACAGAAGAATATCACCCTTACCTGAGTCCAGGAATGCCTTTATCCTGAAGGGGCAGCAGGTTTAACAGCGAGCAGCCCCTGTGTTTGACTCGTGCTGGCCCGCAGTCCGGCTGGCCGCGCTGTGACATCCCGTTTTTTATTATGGAGAAGGAAATTTTGTAAATATGCCCAAGGGCGAGGCAACATCAATAAGCAGGGAATGAACGCTCTATTACATTCATTTGGTTTCGTAACTTCTGTTGGGTCACAGGGGAGCTGCTAAACACAACAAAACAAAATCTCTTGTATACTGGCTGTATTTAGTCGTATGAAGCTCTGCATTTGTTCTAGGGCTGAAGAAACAGCATGTCCAAACCTGGAGCTTGGGCTTGAGTGTGTATGTGTTCCTAACTCTGCAAATTTTGAGTTCAAATGAGCTTTGGTATAATGAGACCACTCACAGGTTGTAATGGGAAATGTCTGTAACCTGTGTGGATTATTCCTTCCTCACGTCCATAACACTGGCGCACGCACGGGAGTACAATGTGTGTTTGTACTTGTGTGGTGTATATAGACATCCTTGAACTGAAGGAAAAATGTTGACCTTTGCCTTTCAATTCCCTACCCAAATGTGGCTAAAATAGTATCTTATATAAAATAACTTGATTGTGTGTTTCAACATCAAACAAAACTGCTGTTGGTGGCTGGCGGTCCCGCAGTGGTGGCCCCTTCTTGTCCATGTGGGCTCTAAAACCAGACAACACAAACCCCTTCCACTAGTGCACGTGTCTACTCCTCCATCATACCTCTCTTCCCTTTATTGTATCCAGCAGAGTGCTGGATTTTTTTGGAGGAGGGATTTGAAATAATTTATGTGGAAATACATATATATATTAGGGAAAGTTAGGACCTGTATAGACCTGTTGTCAACAAACAGTGGCCAGGCTGCATTAAAATCAGTCAGATTAGTTTATGACAGGAGTTTTCATAGTCTATTGTAACAGGTTTTCCTGTTCTGGCAATCAAAACTCATGACTGAGGTGCCTCAGAAGCATGAAAGTTAGAGCATGTGGGCTTCTTTATGTTTTTCTTCAGAATTTTGAGTTCCTAAGGTAGCTTGGGTGAGAATTTCAAGCCATGTTCTGTCAGGTTGTAAGCTACTGCTTCTAAGAGAGAGGAAGAATCCTCATATATTCACAGGACTCCAAAAGCTGAGACTTAAAGAAAACCACAAATTGTCCGTACTGATGCTAAAATTAGAAGAGTCAGTGGCCCATCCAGCTGTGCTGTCAATATAGCAGAGTTCATGATCTTCCAGGGTATTTTTGTTGTCATCGTGGTATGTTATATATTCTAAGTTGACTACCCAGGTGGTCAGATTCATGATATACCCATTCAGGTAAAAGGAGGACTTAAACCTTGATGGTGGAGGATGAGCCATGGAGATTTGTCTCCAAAATGCCCTTCTGTGATGAGTCTGGGAGGCTCCTGATGCTGCATTCTCCCGACTTACAGGCAAGTCCCACAGCAGGGACTAAAAGCAAGGCACAGCCTTGCAACAGGCATTGCTCTGACCCTGCAGCAGATAAAAAAAATGCTTAAAACAATACCTAGGGGTTTTTTGATTATTTAAAAGTTGCTGCAGAAATACACGCTCCTGCTTGCCTCCCCACTACTTTACATAAAATTGTTATGCATTCTAAGTAGTAGCAGCCTGGGCCTCTTGACCTCACAAGAAGAGCTGTTACTATACATTTAACAAAAACAAGGTATTATGTATTAGCCTACACATTTCGCAATAGCTCCAGCAATCTCGTAACTACAGTCCAATTTAAACCGTGCCTGGAGGCAACAAAAATTGCACAAAATGGCAGCTAATTTATAGAAGGGAGAGAGGAAATATTTGGGGGTCTATTCCTTCAAGCCATCTGATTCGTATTATTGACTCATTTAGAAAACAGAAAGTGAGCAGAGACAAGTTTTTAAGGAGTTTGGTTTCACACAAATGACTTGCAATTGCAGCCCATTATTTTTATACCAAGACTTCATTAGTCATATCCCCGTCAAACCTGTGAGCAGTGTCAAATGTTTTCAGAAAACACACCAGGACAGGTATGGAACTCATCAGCCTGTGGCAAAGGTCGCTCTCATTAAGGAGTCAAAAATGAAAACTTTCAGTGTCTCTAACACATTGCACAGACGTTCCTGCCCCCACTTCTGAAACGTGGGGCCGAGCAAGCACCTCCTGCTCCCCAGACATTCAAATAAGATCAAGATGACAGGGCAAGAAAATGAATAGGATTCTTAACTGGCTGTACTTTATAATATGGTACTGATTGGAAACAACCAGAAAGTTGTTTGCCATGTCTATACTACCATTTCCTGAGGTTAAACATAACATCTGAAACGAAGCAATTAAGTCTCCTTAAAAAAACCCAAAAACAAACAAAAAAAACCTGGGGTGGAGGAAAGAAGGAAAAAAGGGGAGGCCGTGGGTCTGCCCGGTGCTGACTCGGCACGCCAGCCATGCTCCGATGAGCAAAAGAAATGTCTGTGCAAACTTCTTCCCACCTGGGAGGTTGGAGGGGAGATAGGAGAGCTGTGACACCAGAGTTGTTCGGGGCTGGCTCTCAAGCTGTGCCGTGACAGATGTGTTTTGAGGAATTTTGAGGCGCGGAGATAAGAATAACAAAAAGCCATTCACTGGAGCACAGTTACACAGGCTTAGCACAAAGGGGCGAAGAGAAAATGTGTCAATACGCTTCTTATTTGTGGAAGGTTCGCCGTGTTTCTGCAGCACGCTGTGGTTTGATCTGTGGGCTGTCGCTAACAGCAGCAAGGGTTGCTGTGTTGCCCCTTAAAAGTTATTCAGAGCGCCCTGGCAATGAAAAAGGATTCCCTTTGGCTGCCTCACTCTGGGACACAACAAAGTCCTTCTGATGTAGAAAATGTTTGTGTTACAGAGGGTTTGCTTATTTAAAAGCAGCGTCCATGGGGTATTACGTAAAATGGCAGAAATACTTTAGGAAGTTTTTTGTGTTTTAACCTCTCAGCTCATGTAGACTTGGATTTGCTTGTTGTGCTCCAGAGAGATCCTTGGGCAGCCAGGGAGGGGATCTCCAAATTTCTTGGTCTTGGCTTTTTCAATCTTTGTGTTCCCCAGTGGACTGTGACAGCCTTTGGTTATGGGCATAACCTCTGCTGGGTTTCCTGTCAAATGGGGACAAGAAACTGAATTTCTGTGGGTTAGTCAGTATTTTCAACATTAATTCACAAAGATTTAGGTGCTATAGTGATTACTTAAAAAAATGGTTGAAGTTGCAGGTTATTTTGTGTGTAGGAAGATGAGTGAATGGATAGCTTCACAATTATTTGAAAATCTCAGTGTCTTGTCCCATACACCAGCATTTGTGTGGTGTGTTTATTCCCACTTGAGTATATTTGTCTGTCTCTCTCTACCTTGTCTGTTCATGCCTATGCGTGTGTGCTTGAAAAGTCGAAGTGCTTAAAACCCTCCAGCCTGACAGCTGGGGGCACAGATCTTGGAAGAGCAGGGAGAAATGCCAGTGCTGCTGAGCCGCCGTGCTGTTCTCACGGGGCTCCTGGTAGCTCGCTGCTCCCACTGGAGACTTGGCTGAAACTGCAGGTTGCTCCTTGAACATGGAAAGTGGAGGTGATGTGAGACACAAAAAAGTTTGAGCTGTCTTTGAGCATCATTAGGGGTGTGTGCACATGGTGAGCAGACCCCCAGAGCCAGCTCCTGTCTCCCTTGGTTGTGTGCAATCCACTGGGAGGTCACAGTGAGGAAGAGGAGAGCCAAAACTTCTGGGTTCAGTCACTCCCAGGCAAATCAGCTTCTGGGTTGCTTGGCTGCCCTCTCTGCAAAGCAGGGCCAGCGTGACCCTCTCTGTGAGTGCAGGGAGATGTGGATGGAGCTGCTGGCGAGCAGAGTGCTGCTGTCAAGGGTGAGCTGAGAAATGCCCCCGCTCATCACTGATAAGCAATCCCTCGGCTGGACCCACTGCATGAAAAGTCATTTCTGACACCTATGACCTACCTTGGGCTCATTCCAGGGAGTTGTTCCCCGCTGTCCCGAGTGAAAGATGCACGGGGTTATGAAACTCCCTCCACTGAGCAAGTGTGTTTGTCTGTGGAGACACCGGGGCCAGAGTTTGCCGGGGTGTCTGTGCCCTCACCTGCCAGCCCCGGTCAGCCCCTGACCAGGCGGCACATCCTGAGCGCCAGCCCTGTGATTGATGCACTTGGCCGAGAACTTCCCTCCTGCCCGCTCAGGAAACAGGAGGGCTGGGGAGATAGTGCTCGCCTTTCTTTCACAGTCCCTGCTTCCGAACTCTAATCACCTTCTGCTGTGGGAAAAGAGATGAGATGCTGCCTAAAAAACAGATCATTGTCCGCCTCCTAGATTAATGCAGAGAAAGCAGTATTGTCTGCTGAATGGATAAACCTTCCTCCTGTCACTCAAAACCTAAATTCAACGCTACTTCATTTCTAAGAGGCTTATCTTCCTTGAATAGACCCTTGCAGCTCAAGTAAGAGGCGATGTAATGAAGCGTGTTTTTTTCTTAAGTGAGAAACCTGCTGCAAAGAAGGGGTGAAGCCTGTGCAGCTGTTCTAAAGGGCCTTTGCAGACTCTCGAAATACTTGTCATTTATCTGGTCTTGCCTGACAGCAAATGAGAGAAGATCAAGTTCAAAATCTGCCGGCGTGGCTTTCAGGGCTTCTTCATCTGTTAATTAAATAATGGTCATTAGTGCACAATGCCCTGCGATAAGGGTGGATATGATGCTGAGATGGAAATATGGGGTTTGGGGGTTATGAATAAGCAGATGGTCCCCAGGAATTTTCCTGGTTTGACCCCCTCCCAGCGATGCCTCGGTATGTGGCTGGAGGAACTGGCAGTGAAACAGGTGGCATCAGGCGGATAAATAAATTCGTAGAAGCGTGCTGAAATCATTGTAGAATTCACTCCTTTCAAGTGGGGCAGCGATTAATTCAGTGATTTCCCACAAACTAGCCCGTTTTTGGAAAATCACACACACCACCATTGCCACAAATAATGACCTGTTTGCTTTCTTGGAGCCTGCTGCAGCAAAGGTTTAACTTAAACTTTTAATGTATTTTGGGAAGTGTATGCTCTAAATTAAGATTGGTTGCTCTACATCAGAGGGCCAAGTCCTGAGGTGTTTGCTCCTCAGGCAAAACTTACTCTGGTATCAAAGGGCAGCTCTGAGAATTGCTAAGATGGGATGTAAGATCTGCCTCTGAATAACTGCAAGTGATACACAAATTTGTTTTGGATGTAAGAGGTTACTTCTTCTTTTTATAGTCAATCTATTTTTAATTTCCTAGATGTTTGCAGTCAGATTTTACCTAAAAGCACTGATCCTGTGAGTACCTCTTTCTTTTATCACCGATAGCATTGTGACTTTTCCAGTCTCACCATCACCACATGGACTGTGGCCATCCAGTTTGTTCCTCTGCAGTTATGGGCTGTGTCCCAGAAAGTCCTTCCTTGGCTCTTTCAGACATTGAAGGTGAATGTGGGTTTACCTCAGCTGTGACCATACATGGCACCGAGTTACCCAAGATTTTATCCGATTTTTCCCTTGAGCTGCTGGGTTTTTTCCTGAGGTAACTTGGTAAGACAAGGGAAGAGACCCAGCATGGTGCACAGAATGGGGGCAATGAAGGCTCTGCTCATGCCAGAACTAGGATATGCCCAAAGTGTTGTCCAGTGTGGCTTAGACAGGAAAATAAAAAGCTTTAAGAAAGTTCCTTGAGGAGATTGGCCATTAGCAGGGTGGTGGTCAGCTCTGGGGGCTTTGGCAGGTCCCTGTGCTAAGGAGGTATAAAGGAGGAGAAGTGAGGCACTTGTTGGATGGTGATTTAAAGGATTTTTTGAGCAGCAAGGAGTAAAATTCAAAAGCCTGGAGTGCAGCCCCCTGTCAGGGGGTGGGGCATTTCTGATGCTGAAATGGGTGCCCAAGGTCCTGTTAGGGCAGTCAGTGTCCCTGGGATGAGTCCCTGGCCTGGCCTGGCCTGGGCCAGTGTGGAGACCAGAAAAGTCAAGGAGAAGTGAAGAAAGGCTGGGAAAAACATGAAGTGTACAATAAATGTGTTCATGCATCAAATCTGTGTTAAAGCAAACATTATGCTTGTGACAGAAAACAATAAAAGTAAGGAAATTTGCAGTTAATGGTAAAATGTACCATATGTCCACAAATGCCTGGGCACACCGAGGCACCTCTGTAGCTGCTTTCTTGATGTCAAGGTCTGTGAAGACCAGATGGTAGCTTTCACCCCAAATTACAGATTTTCAGGCTGTTTCTACATATTTTTGTCCTCCACTGCCTTTTTCATCGTGTCAGTGTGTCTTCACCAACCTTTCCTCACCAGGTGCTGAGGTGAATGCTTTTGAGATGGGGAGGACCTGCAGTTCTGGTTGGCAAAGGTTGTTTTTCAGGTACCTCAGAGTGGGAAAACCTTGCTCACAGTAGTAGTACCCTGAGCAGATTAGTCAGTGCTCTCAGTATGTGCTGTAACCCTAAAATACTGTACTTGGTCTGGTGGAGAAAATGCTGTCATCACAAATCATAGGTTATTCCTTCAGCCCTACATCCTGAGATGCTCTTGACAAATAAAGCTATATTTCTTGGATTAATGGACATCAATAGCCAAATTCCCTGGACTCTGGGAAATTAACAAATGCTTTCATCTCTCCTTTCATTACAGGAATTATTTATGGGGATGTTTTGGTAGTAGGTGCTGTTTGTTAACTGTTTAGGGAGCTGGCTGAAGGCTTTGTGTCTGCAGATACTGACCTTTTGCAGATTTTTTTCCCCTTAGCTGATGTCTTCGTCAGTAAGGAGACACCTGCATCCGTGCAGCTCCGGCAAGCAGAGCAACACAGCACTTCAGTATTTCCCCTCCTTCACCAGCTGGATAGGACCCCGATACAAAACCTGAGAAATGTGCCAAAAGCCTTCAAAGTTCAGGCCAGAGGTGTTTGTGCAAGATAAAAGCGGGACAATGTCGCATCCCTGTACAACTCATCCGTTTACACATGACACTCACGCCGTGGGCTCTGATTAGCTTGTTAGTGAGGAGGCAGGAAGAAGTGCAATCAAGTTTTTATGATTCATCATTTCTGTTCCCTGTTTGGGAGACAATGTCAGAGCTCTTTGCCAATCATAGAAGGTGGCTTTCGAGTGCCTTGGGGAGATGCTTTTTTTAAAGATGCTCTCTGTGTTTCTGAAAGCTGAGCCACATTTCTAAATAATAGGGAAGTCCTGGACTTTGTTTTGTGTTGTGGGGTTTTTTTCCTTTCTAATTGTATCTACTAACAATGCTTTTATGTTTGCTGCACGTAAGCTAAAAGAAAACACGCTGCCAGTTTGTCTGTAATCCTTTTTTCACTCAGAAGTGTTTGTGCAGAAATAAATTAGAGATGGTACCTGGAATATTTTCCACAATACAAAAGGCAAATGTAAGTTTTATTAAGTTGAAAAGGATACATTCCCTTCTTCTGACCTTGATTTTTTAGCTATATTCTCTATACCCCTGCTTTAGAAGTATTATTCTTCATCCCATCCAATTACCATTTCTATCAGCTCTTCTGAAAGATTATGCTTTTTGGGTGTTCTTCTGTAGATGTCTTTCCAGTGGCTTCACTTGATGAATGTGACAAGTTTTGTGTTTTCTCCCTCCCCTCATTGAATTGAAAAGTTTTTTGATAAATACAGGCCAATAAGTGCCCAAAGGCAGTGTTTCAATGGCTGCTAAATCTTTCAAGGTTAGGACTTAACCTCCGTTCTCCCTAATTCAACTGCAACCTTCAGTCTGGAGCCAATCAAGAATATCAGATGATACTTAAACAATGAAGGATTTCTGATATTCAGGTACAGCCTCTGTTCAATAGGATTGCAAATTCTTTGTGTGAAGAAAGTCGGTTTTGCTCTAAAGTACTGTCACAAAAAGTGAAATTACCATTTGCTTGGAATGATGCCATTCATCATTGTCAGAATACTAAGCATTGTAAGTAGCTAGGCCTCTCCAAATTAATGCCTTGTTTTGCATTGGCTAAATTTCCCAAATCCTCGAGGATGGGTCATACAAAACTCATCTCACCGTTTTAATTTATCAATCCAATATGAGTGTGGTGAAAGGGAGCTTCATTCGGTCTTAGCTCTTTTATTTACAGTCTAATTCTAAAAGAAAAGGAAATAAGATATGAAAATAAGTTGGAAAATAAGATAAATCTCTCAGTGAAATCACAAGATCTACTCAGTCCTGTAGCAAACCCTCTATAATTCATTTGTAGGTCAGCTCAAGGGATTAGCCATGACGTATTTGGAAATTCATTTATTTTTATTTTATTTTGCTGTTTCTTATGCATAAGGGTAATGCTGTCCCCAAGGCTTTTCAGGTAGCCCTCAAATCTTGACAACATTTGCTGTCTCTAAGGCCTAAGCCAAAATTAATTTTCAAATAAACAGCATAAAAATGTATGGAGTTGTATAAATTTGAATACAAAATGCATTTGTTTTGCTTGCTTCCATCCACACATACATACTGTTGGCTCAGCCAAAAATCATAACATGACATGGAAATTAACGGCCATATGTACATCATGAAAGTCAAAAAAGTTTCTTAGTTTATTAGAAACACGATAGTGTGGGGTTTTTTTCACCCCCTTGCTCCTTGCTATGCTCTGCTAGATGCGTGCTGGGGAAGCACTGCATGTTAATTGTGCAGCTCTCTCCGAGTGCCTCTGATCCCGTGGCTCTGCTCCTGGACCGTTTGTTGCATCCTGCATCCCGCTCGGAATTCTGACGGTTGTGACACCTTGAGAAGCCTTGAGATGTTTTCAGTGAAATTAAAAGCTACTTGGTATTTCTTGCAGTTTATCAGGGAAGCACCTAAAGTGAGAAAGGTATTTGGAAAGCCTGAACCAGCAGCACGGCTTGGGAAGTGCCTCTGGTCCTGTGGTGAGCAGAGAATTGGACTGGAGGGTTAAAAACAGCACTGTGAAGGAGAGCCCCCAGTTTTGGGCTGAACCAAAACAAAAAACCCAACCAGAGGCTCATGCAGAGGGCTTATAGAGAAATAATGCAAACATTTTGCTGGTGTCTAAATACGATACGGAGTGGACTCTCCTGTCGCATTGCCGGTGGCTCCAGTGATTCCTGAGGTGTGCCAGGAGCTGCTCCTGCCCCTGGAGCCTGCGGCACCTGCAGGATCAGCCCTGCGGCAGCTGAAAATAACTCCTCTGTGCTCTTAAATTAAAACAATGCCTCTTTGCGCCGTAGTTTGTGAAACCTCATTCCACAAGGGGGCTGCAGGCACGCTGGAAATTTAGCAGTTGGCAGGCTGGGGAGTACCTGGGAGAAAGGATGCCTGATCCCATGTGGGGCTGCCCAAGCATGGGCCAAATCCAGAGGGAAAACGTCCCTGAAGTCAGAGCGGCCCCTGTGCACGGCTTTTTCTGAAGGTGTGAGTAGTGGCTCTCTGACTAGGGCAGCTGTGCCTTCAGCTGGGGACGGTGGAAAGCACGAGGAAAAGCCTGGAGGGGTGGGTTGGGATGCAGAGCTGCATCATCCCACTCCTGCTGCTCCTACCCCAAAGGTCCTCCAGATTAATTCGCTGAGCCGAAATATCCTTTCACCTGTGTTTAATTAAGAGAAGCATGGCTGTGTGAGATCTCACTGATGCACTGCCTGAAACTTCGTATCTGGAGCAGTATCAGCTGACCAACAAATAGTTAGTTAATTATTAATTTGCTAAGATTATGTGTAGAAGGGTAGATCACCTTGAAATGTTGCTTTCTATTATCTTTCCCATACGGCAATGAAAGATTTCAATTTAATGTGACATGACAAACTACAAACAAGTGTGTTTTAGGCTTTGGCAGGTGAGGAAGTTGGGGTCCTGGGGGGTGCTGCCCAGGATTGCTTTTTCCACACCATGCCTAGCCAGGATTAGGTGTCAGCCGCCTCCCTGGCATGTTTGGGATGTGTATAGATCCTGTGTTTAGCAAATAATTTATATCTTGGGTCACCATGAGTAACTTGTGAATTACTTGCATCTTTCAGTATTTTTAAGTTTTTCTTTTCAGAACTGTTTGCTCACCCTGCTGTGCACAGTAGTACAGAGCCTTCTGTCCCAAAAGCCATCAAAGTGCTTCATGGATTGTTTTCTAACTTGATTTATGTCATGCTGGATTTTAGGGTGAAACACACAGGGAGGACACTGCCTTGGTCTATCCCTGCACGTTGGCTGGTTCACCAGGCAGGCAGCTCTGGGAGCGCTGCCCCTTCCCAGCCAGGAGCCATGACCTTGATGTGGATGGTGCAGCTCAGACTTCCCCACCTGGCTCTTCCCAGCTGCTGTTCACAGGAGTGAATTTTCCCTCCAGGCTGAGTGAAAAAACCGAGGCCATTTGCTAAATGAATGTTGTTCTTCCCATCCACCACGGAGGAGCTGCCCCGTGGCCCTGGTTGAGGGGTGACTGAGGGAGAAGCTGTAGGTGGGCTCTGTGCTAAGCTTGGCCTTGGCTGGAGATGGAACATCTCCTTCAGCTTCAGATGTCCCTGGTTTAGCTCACCCCCATCACTTGGCAGATTGTGCCAACTGGGGCTGCAAGAAATGCAAGTGGAGGATCGTTCACCCGCTGCCCAGAGCCTGGCCCTGGGTGAGCTGGGGGTGGGAAGGGGAGAGCTGCTGCCATCCCCTGCAGCCTGGGAGCTGCTCTTGGCATCCCAAACCTGCTTTCATGGTTGCAGGTCAGAAAGAAAAACAGAGGAAGAAAAAATAGTTTTACTTACAAGTAACGAGTATATGGTAAAATTCACTTTAAAAAATGTGGCAGTCAACATGAACACTGGAAGATAGATTTTAAAAATGAATAATCCCCCAAATACTAAAGCTAAAAAGGAATTTGATTTGTATGTGTTTCTAAAAGTGAAGAAAGCAGATAAGATCATTGAGCCATGTGATATTGCTTATCATCTGCTCTGTTTAATGTTTTTTTTGAGATTTGACAAAAAAAATCACTGAAGGTTTTTTTTTGTTTGTTTTACATACTTGGAATCTCCTCAAGTCAAAATCCCAGAGGAACACAATGCCTTACTCGTAATATACACTATATACAAATTACTTTTTAATTAGTAACACTTCCTAATTGCTATTTTAGGCAGCATTTGTAGAACAGCAGAGTACAGTACTGCACTCCTGGCTGTGTACAATGCAGTCACTGAAAACATGTTGTTGACATGTGAATTGTGTGTCTTGCTGTACCTAAACTCCATCAACCCAGACACATCAATAATATGTTTAGCCCTGTAAATGTCTTTGCATTGTGCTCATCACCCTATTATGGCAATTGTTTCTTAGGTGACTTTCATTTCTTGCCAAGGCGTAAAACACCCCATGATGCATGAAATGTGGGATTTGCATTCCCATTTGAAGCCTCGAATTCAAAAGTGTGTTGGTGCCTGGTTCCTCGAGGGCCTGTGTATGTCGGTGCAGGGTTCTGCGAGGCTTGGCAGAGCAGTGGGCGGGGGCTGGTAGTGTCAGTGCTGGATCCTGTGCAAGAACAGATGAACTGGATTTTGGTTTCTCTTAGGAAAAGGTGGCACTTGGTTTCTCTGTCCATGCAAGCAAAGGAGTGGGTGGCTGAGTGCTTGCAGCAGCACCAGCTCTTTGCTTTAACTAAGCAGGGCATGTGGCTTAATTGTAGTTATTCCCTCCTGGCTGCACTCCTGGAGAGCAAAACCCCTTTGCCTTGTGTCCTTGCTGATGTGCTGTTGTGGCACCTGGCAGAGCCATCCTTGTGTTCCTGTGCTGGAACTGGCAGCTCCTGAGCTCCTGGTCTCCTCAGGCTAAGGCAGGAAATCGCCTCTGTTGCCTTCAGCAAGGTGCATTATACTCTCTCCTCCAAGTTCATTATGATCCTTTTATCCTGTGGTATTTATACTTTATATGGTAAAGGGAAAGGGCTGTGTACCTGTATCTTGGGTAACTGCACACATTTTATGACATCCAGCCATCACTGGAAATTGAGAGAAGTTTCAGTGTTTTGGTTAAATCCATTCTTTGGACTCCTACACAAAGTTTTCTGTAAACTCTTCCTGTTTACACCAGGTGAGGATCTGACTCCTTTCTTTGCTTTCAGTTTGGCACTGCCACTAACTCTAAATTTAAGATATTTGCTGTTTCTTCTAGGAAGCGGGGGGAGGAGGGGGAAGTGGGGAGGAAGGAAATTTTGAGGAAAAACTCCAACTTTGACATTCATAAGAGCGATTTTAATAACTTCGAGTTACCCATGCTAATCCTTTAACAGGAAGGGGGTTTGAGAACTGACCCAACCTCCTTTCCTTTCATTCGATCCCAAAACACCTGCAACTCTCAGCAGAGTAATCTATGAATCACTGTGTCTGTCGTCCACTTATTGTCTTGTCTAGTGCACTCCACGGTGGAACTAATCAACAGCCCTGAATGAAGCATTGCTCCTGAGCTGAATTCCTTAAAGCTCCTGAAGTATTCAGCAAGGAGGAGAAATCTTTTAGTATGATTTGCTCCACATTCCAAATTCATTTATAGAAAGAGAATAGATGATTAACAACGGGTCGAGAGACACAGATTTAGCACTGCTTTGCCCTGACCTGCCCCATGTTACTCCTTCCACTTCCCAGGCTGTTCTAATAAGATGGGTTCAAGGAGTGGGACGGCAAAAGCTGCTTGAATCCCCTGCACCCAGCCGTCTTAATTTGGTTTATTTACCTTAATGAAGAAATCTGGTTCCTTAATCACAGGTGAGTGGAAAAGGTCACTTGCCACTCTGACAAATGGGTTTACCCTGAGCTGTTTGTGTCGGGCTCACAGATAGTGTGTTTTTTCCCCCCTTTTCTCCCCCGCACTGAAATGCCAATGTCTCTACAGCACCTCCTGTTGCGGCCATTACCTGTGGTGCCTGGGCTGCCTGCCAAGGAGCACCCTCGGTAGCAACAAAAGCATAATCATTTCCAGTTGGAAAAGGCTGAGCTGTAGTAATTTTCCTCTTTGAGAGCCGCAGCAGCTGAGCTCGGGTTAAGCAGGAGGACATTTGGTTCTGGGACGTAGCACAGCGAGGGTACGAAACTTTGTCATCTGCAGCAGCCATTTGGGGAACTGTGAGGTCCCCAAATGTTCTTTATTCTCTCCAAGCAGCACCCAGCTCACCTCAGTGGTGGGGTGACCAGAGGGGCTTTGCAGTTTGCAAATGCCTCTTTGGCTAGGTGTGAGTGGGAAATGCTAAAAACATGGGTGCAAAAGGAGTAACTAACATCTTCTAAATGAACAGCTGGTCTGCTGAGGGATTCAGAAAAGTGAGAGGTGTAAAAAGGGCTCCCTGCATCTCCTGGGACTGGCTGTGCTGGGCAGCAGCACACGTTGAGGGCACACTGCAGGCCCTTTCCCAACCAAAGCAAACCTTGGGCTTGCTGACCCTTGCTGCTGGCTTTGGTAGGAAACTGCAGCAAGAAAACTGTGCCTTTATCCTGATGTGCCTACTGGAAAAAGCCAGCTGAGCAGTCTCCTGCAAACCCTGGCTAGTGGCTTACTCCAGGAAATCCTTCTGCAGCCGGTGCAAAAGGGAAACCATTTCAGAAAGCAGCTTAAGGGCTATGTAGGTACCTGCAGGGAAATTGTTTCTTTTAGGTAGGGCTGAAAACTTCTTGATGTGTGTAGAAGACAGAGAAGCACTTAGAGCAAGTTCACGGTGATCATGTTTATCACCATGTGTGAGCTTTGTGGAGATGTGGGCTGTGGAAAATAAAACCTTTGAGAAACAGCCTGGGAGTTTTGCAGAAGTACCGCCCATGTGGAGCGGTGTTCAGTGTCAGCTGAAGATGAAGCTCTTCTCCAGGCCCTGGGTGCTCTCAGACAGTCTTGCTGGCAGCCTTCTTGGGTCACATAAAAAATGAGTTGGGTCAAACCACAGATGTTCTGACTGGGTGTTGAGATGCACTGATGTTTGCTTTGCTGGAAAAAATGATGTCTCTTTTACTTCACACTTCTGTTTTGAAACAAAAAGCGAGGTGGGAGTTGGTCCAAACCAGAGCTTTCCAGTTTTATTTGGCATTTAAATTCTGCTATTTTGGAGTAATAGTCAAAAAGATAAAGCTCTGTCTTGCAGGAACGTCCTTGGATGTGTTAAGAACGCAGCAGACAGGTGACTGGCAGGAAGCAGAGCAGCTGCTCACATGCAGATGCAGGCGACTAAATAAGTTTTGAGATCATCATTCCTGTTCAGGTCTTTTCCTTTGATTCTTCAGATTATTTTTATGTCAGACGCAAATAAGAAACAAAGACAAATCTGCAGCATCATAGGCTGGAGTTTATTGGAGCAGGAAAATAAGCCACTCACACCACTTCCCTGTTTGCTGCGAAAGGCAAAATCATTCACAAGGGTGAATCATGGCAGCTCGAGCTGCTTGAAGTGACTTCTTTCTGGGGTTAAATTGCTGCTGACATGCATGGACTAAACAAAGATCTTAGTGCAGTTCATTTAAAAGTACAAGTTTTCTTTAGGTTTGATTTCAGATGTACTTTTGCAGTCCCAATGGATGGCCTTATCTTCTGGCACATGACATTTCAGAACATCTCTCTGTTTGTTTTGGGGAGCTGCTTAACTTTAAAGAGCCAACCCCATCGGAGATGGTGAAGAAATGCACTCACTCCTGTCTCCAAGAGACAAAATGGAAATAGAAGATATGAGTTGCACTTCTTCAACAACTGATGCTGTTGAGGGTGAAAATGTCTGATTCTTCTTCCTGACATGAACATGGACTTTGGAAAGAAAACTGCTCTTTCTGCCTCCTGGGTGAAAGCATTAATTCGTCCAAGTTTTCTGTGAGACTCTCCTTTGCATGGACTTTCAGAGTCAGCTGGGTATCTGTGACTTTTAGAGATACTAAAAGTACTGTACAGGAGCTGAATGTTACATCTCTAGAATGTATTTTTTGGCAGGTCTTATTCCTTCCCAGGTGTAGGTGACAGGTGGTTTATTACAACAAAAATACAGCTCCTGAACTTCAGCTATTTGGACTGAGGTAGGTGGGAGAAAACCTTTTGGAGCCCAGATTTAAGAGCAAATAGGTGCTTCTCCAGCACAGCAGTTTGCCCTTGTGGCTCCTCCTGGTCATGTTGTTCCTTGGAGTGTCATACCTTTCTCTATCTGCAGAGAGCAGAACCTGTTCCTTGCAACCTGACCAAAATCTTCTTGCTCTGTTCTACCAAATTGAAATCTGCATGTATGTGGGCAAAACATCTCACAAGAGCATCTGCTGTGATGGCTCCTCGTGCCAAAGCTTTCTATTTCTTCCAGTTCACAGACTATCCAGGTGGGATTTATCTGCTGTAGGTGTCTACGAGCGCTCCCACCTCAGAGCAGATGGTTTAGATTTCCTTTGTGCTTGACAGACAGCTTGTAGAATGTCATCTCAGCTCAAACTGGACACCTAAACTGAGTCCCCTGAATAGTCTCTCCCAGAGCTCAGTTTTCTGCAGCCTGGGTGAAGCCGATGTGGGTGTTGTAAACGGCCAGAGTCGGTGGTGGTGGATCCTGGCGTAGGATGTGTGCAGACAGCAGAGGGTGCTGGAGTTTTTTCCCTTTCCATGCACCTCCAAGGTTGCGGGATCATTACAACCTCCAGTCAATTGGCTTTTATTCTGATTGCTGAACACACAGAAGCCAGGCAGGTACAGCAAGAGAGGAGGTACAGAACTTGAGTTAAATGGACAGTGTCACCTTCAAAAGTCACAACTCTGCCAGAACTTCTCTATCTACCAAATCAGTAAGTGAAAACTGAGAGTACCATGATACAAATCAACAGATTCTATTTTGTTAATGAATTTTTTTACTATGTTTTTCCTCTATTAAAACATTTTAGAACCTTTTTTTTCCTCCCCAGGAAATTGAAAAGAAAGGCTCCCTAGTCCTTTATTTCAGAGAAGTCAGAGTCCAAAAATTTTTGCTCTGTCAGAAATTCAACTTGCAGCCATCCTCAACTTCGAGCAAGTTGCCAATAGAGAGTTTTACAGCTTGAGGTAACAATGTTGTCAGCTGGCATCTTACAGCCACATCCAGATCTGTACAACTGAAGAGCTTCACTCAGGACCGACAGTCCCACAGGCAGGGCTGCAGGAAGGGGTCCCTTGTAAATGTCAGTGGTAAGACTTTCAAGAGCAGGATTTAAAAGAAGCAAGGGTAGCAAACCAGGGTGCCAGACTGTAAGACTGGAATAACTCCCTTAAGCTCAACAAAGCTTAAGTGACTTAAAATTCCTAAAGCCAGGCTTTCTCTGTCAGGACACGGATGCACTGGTTGGTTGCAGAGTAAGTGTGAAAATCAGACTTGCTCTTCCAATCCCACCCAGGTGTGCCATGAATGAGGAGCTTGAGGGCTGTGTTTTGGGCTGTGTCATGTGTGCTGGCACATGTACTGGAGTTCTTGGTGGTGCTCATGACAGGGAATGGGAGTGGGTGTAGATAGAGTAGCAGCTGCTTCCACCTTCCAGTTAATGCATCCTTACATCTGTCCGTGTTTAAAGGCCCAAATTTCACACCACAGGTTACAACTCCAGCTGATGTCATAGCCAGGATTAAAACTTGGGAGTGGCTGGCTTCTCGCCTATTTATTAATCTATTAAATCACACAGTCTCTCTCGCTGGTTGCTGGGTTTGCTTGGCCAGGCCGATGTCTGTTGCTGGCTCCGTTACCACATCAGCTTGGTTGCCAGCTCAAGGGCATCCAGTCAACAAATGTCTTATTTTTGGATTCTCCCATTCTCCTGAGGCCTCTGCTATGAAGAATGACCTCCCTTACCTCATTCACCTTGTTTGCTGTTCCCAGCCCAGATAGTGCCGTGGCTATTGCATGAGTCAGTCGTCCCACGGAGTGGTGGTCTCGCTGTGATGTTTTCCTTAGCATTTGAACCACAGCAGTGGTTGGCATTGGCAGGACGTTTCAGATGAACGTAGAAAAGTCTATATTTTAGTCATGTTAAAGTTATGACTAAGCTAACAAAAGTCAGGAAATCCAAACTGCAGGATTGACAGGTTGTCCTTGGATTGCCCTGCCATGTCTAGGCAAGGGATGGTGGCGCACATGGGATGCAGCGTTGCAGTCTGTGGGGAGGTGCTTCCTTGTACAATGATCTGAGGGTGGAAGAGCAACTACAAACACAGTTAGGACTCTTGGTTCCTTTCTCTTCATTTTAAGGTCAATTTATTCTACTCCAGCAGTTAATTTTTTTGTTTGCAGAAAATAAATTGGCAAAGATCTGTGGCTTGCTCCCATTGAAGTAGAGGTTTTCTTTCTGGATCTGAAAGTCAATGTAGTTTTTCCACCTCTAAAGAGTATGTACATGACTATCTGGCTCGTGGGGCCTTTTGCACAGCAACACCCAGAAACCACCTTCCAGTGTGCATGTGCCATTTCCCAGTTGCCTTTTTCTGTAGCCAGCATCTCTTTTTCTGTAGCCAGCATCACTTCTCTGTTTTGGTACTTTTTTATTTTTTTCCCCCATATGTGTTTACAAGTGAGAGCCATCTTTAGGAAATGCACTATGGGAATCCAAAATCTTCCAGTTTGCCTGCAGCAGAGAACAGTAAAGAGTCACAGATTGTTATGCTAAACTATGGTTTTATGAGTACTTGGAAAGCCTCATTCTGTTTCTTATTAGAACCAGTAAAATTATTGAGATGAAGTTAATTTTCAAAATTTCCAAATTTCTGGTTCTATTCCTTTGTGTAATTGTTTAAAAATGTTTTGCTTCTCTCATTGTCAATGTAAAGGGTAATTTTAATTTTCTTTCCTTTTGGCAGTGTTGCACGTGCAACATTCAGAGTTTATAGCTTTTGCTGAGAGGACTGACCCAATGTCAGGGTAGAATGGCTGGACAACTTGATGCAAAAAAGAATGACCTATAAATACAGGACTGACTTTTGCAACCCGATAAGCAGCAGCATTCCCAACTGGAGCCATCCAGGCTCTCCTCCGGGAGTGCTGTGGGTCCCGTCGGCTCTCTGCTATCTCTCCGGGCGGCCGGGACTTAAAATTGCCCTGCAACTTCCTCCTCTCTCCTTGCAAGGAGAGCAGGGAATTTGCTGAAGGCTTTTATCAGCAATATGCATCTGCCCCCATTCTCACTCAGCAGCTCTCGCCAACCAGTGGGAAAAGTCGGGCCAATGTGTAATCTGCTCCCAGCTTGCTTCCTGCAAGGGATGGAGGAAGCAGACAAGTGGCCCTGTGTGCTCTCTCTTTGCCAGGCCCAAAAGTTCAAGAGGCTCAGGGAGACAGAGGAGAGTTTCTTGCTCTCTTTTTCAGGGACATGTCATGTTTAATACTGGAATATAGTAAAAGTCTGCAAAGGTGAATTATATGGGACAAACCCCAGATGAGCCTTACAGCTTCAAGCTCTTTGGACACCTGCTGAGAGAATTTTGGCCACTTGCTCTGTACAATCTGATGTGATATTAAGGTGCTATCTGAAGAGTCTTCCAGTTAGATGAGATGTCTTCAGGTTTCAGTTTGTACTTTTGCTCCACCTGCAGTTTGAGTGTACCTGGGGCCACCACTTGATTTATTTGTCTGCATCAAGAGATTCTCTTGTGTCTGTAAAAGTGGTTTCTGAAGAATTGTGGAGTGGAAGGGACATCTCTACTCCTGTTGTGTGAATTTAAATAAGTTCGGTAGAAGCTTCTGGGTATGCAAGACTGATATATAAGGCCGGGGGTGAGCACAGGGAGCGTGATGGGGTTCCACAATGTGCTGGAAGCCACCAGTGAAACGCAGAGCTGAAGCTGTGCTGTTGCAAAGCACCATGAGCCATCCAGACACGGCCAAAGGCAGCCTTTTAACTATTTATCTGCAGTCATTGGTGCAACAGGGGGTTGATCCCCAAATAAAGCCATGAGGTGTAACTCTGGTATAAACAGGAGGAACATGGTCTCTCACTTTCATGAATGAGAGAAACCACTGCTTGAGAAAGAAAAGCCATGTTTGCTCAGAACTAGACATTACAACTAGAACTAAACATTTGTTTCCCTGTATTTTGATTTTTCTCCCCCCCAAAGCAACATTGGTGAAATCTTGCTTCCATTGACATCATGAGAGTTTTGTCTTAGACTTCTACGGTGCCAGAATTTCTCTCCATGTGTTTTTTTGGCACCTGAGCTTAGGTAGGGTTCAGAAGAAGGCAGCTGCAGTTAGAAGGTTGCTCCCAGCCCTTCTGTGCTGTATCAAGGTCTGGAGTTAACGGCAGTCACAGAGTGTGGCACATAATGCATTTCTGCATTAAATACACCCAACATTATCTTACATCCCAAGCAGCCCAGATTGTCAGTAGACAATTATGGGGTTTGCTGGGTTTATTTTGATTGGCCTGCTCTCAGTTTTCCATAGTGGTACTCTATTTGTAAAAACAGATCATTAATGATAACAACAGATGACATGTGTCTGAAATATGGGGTGGACGAGGGAGTTAGTTTTTCTTCCTATTTTTTTTTTCCTGAGTGTCTGCACTTTGACAGCACGTTTGCCAGGCTGTCACTTGGTTGAGAGATCCACAAGATTAGGACCTCATTGTGTGAATGTTTTCACAGCACTTGTTGCTATAAAGAATCTTCACACTTTGGTGGATGAAATCTGGACTCCTAGACACAAACTGTTAAGAAGCAATCATAACAATTAGCTAATGTGTCAACAATTAGCACTTTCCATCAACCAGCATTGAGTGGAACCTTCTTCTTATCCATATGCAGACAAAAATGCAATGATGTAGTAAAGAAAAGCAGTGAAGTTGGCTGGGCTCTTCCCTTGCTGTAGCCAGCAAGCTCCCATGGGCATTGTTTACAATGATTATTCTTCCATTATGATGTTATTGCACAGGTCAGGGGTGGTAGCTAGACTGAAAATAAGCTTTTTTTTTTCCCCCTTAAACTCTTGGCTGCTTTTACAAAAGTACAACAGAAACAACTGCTGTGAAAAGGTCAGCCAGTAACAGTACTTTAGTGTTTAACTGGTAAATATTTCAAAATAGTATTTCTAATATTTTACCATTTGGAAGTTTTTCAATGCATCTCCAGCCCAGCGCGACTCAATCATTGTAAGATTTCCACGGTCTCCACTGGGAATTCTTTACAATGGGTACGTTATAGTCTGTTACTGTATCTACCACCAGTTGGTCAGAATTTGTTTTAATATCTTTTTATATGGTATGTTACTGGCAGTAATATAAAAAGCACTGTTTTCTCAAGTATTTTACATATCTCCATATGTAAGCACTGAAGAGAACTGAAGGTAGTTCTTTTGACATGACCTTGCAGCCACTCTTACCCACACAGTAGCTTCTTAGAGGACAATGTATTTAACTGGAAAGAAGATCAGTGTCTTCTCCAAGGAAATGTGTTTTGGAATGTTTCCTGTAACACATGGTGTTCGTAATGGACTACTGTGAGTCCATCATAAAGTACTGCAGCATCAGTGAGGGTTTCTCTGGTTGGTTTTGGAGCTGGAGCCAAAGTGAAAGCATCTTAAAAACAAAGCAGTGCAGTTTCTAAAAGTAACTTGCTGTTGACTGCAGGCCAAAGGGATTGATTTAAAACAGGGCATGGTGCTGGAGCACAGTCCCTCCCAGTACAGCACCCTGGGAGCTGCAGTCTGGACCGTGTGTGCATGTTCAGGAATTATTTGACAGCTCAATAAAGAAGGTGTGGTAATCTGAACAAAAAGGTGGTGGTAAGGATGCAAATAAAACCAACAGTATTCAAAGTTTGCTGATTTCTCGAAGTTCAGCTTGTGCTGTAACAAAGGAAAAGGACAACTCTGTGGTTTAGGGGGCAGATGCTCCATCTCCCCAGCTGTTCCCAAATCTCCCTTACACTGAAAACCCCAGACTTCAGTGTACCTCACTTGCCTCTTTCTAATCCCAATTCTTCCCTGTCCTTTCCTTCCAGTCTGGGACATTGTGATACTAAACAAATGTTTGAGATTTTTGGAGTGGCAGGGGGTGGGGGAGCATAATTACACTGAGGGTTATTAATATGGGAAATATGGTCAATAAATGTGAGAGGGGTTGAGTAATGCAGGGACATTCTTTACAAATTCTTCAGTAACAGAGTAGGCAGAGTGCCATAGACAAAGAAAATCCTCTGAATTGCAAGTGTGTTCCTATGGCTTTTGCCAAGATGATGACAAAACCCGTTCTTTCTTCCCGCATTAGGACTCCTATTCAGTGATACACTTAAGCATGTTTTTAAATTCCACTGACGTTTGAAAGCGCTGTTGACTTTAATAGGACTTAAGCACCTGTTCATGGTTAATTGTGTACTTCAGGGATTTTCTTGAAGAAAAAAAAAGATGGATAGACTTAGGCATGTGCTTAAAGTTAAGCAGGTGCTTAAGTGCTTTTGCTTAGAACTGAGTCTAATCTCCTCTGAAGTCAGAGGATGGCTTTTCCCTGAGTGTGCCTGGTGGTGAGGAGCAAGTTGTTTAAATGATAAAATGAAGACATGGGAAATAGCTAAAAGAATGTATTTTTCAACAGCACCCAGCAATGGGTGTCAGCTGCTGACCCCTGAATTATGAAATGAATTTACAACCAGACTAAATGTACTAAACCAAAACTTCTTCAAACATTTGCAGATAATATCACTGGATAACACTAACTATACCCTGAAAAAAGCTCTTTTTTCCCCATTTTTGCACTAATACTAGAGTTGTTCTTGGTCAGTACAGGGCTTGATCCCCCAAGTGCAGCAGGATTGACAGCCCTCAGGTAAGGTGGGAGAGGGGAAATGTCTTTTGCCTCTGAGAAAGGGCTGCTTTGGTGTAGGCAGTGATTGATGGTTCAGAGAAAACAGTGCCAGAGGTGTCCTTCCTGCCTCTTGGCCTGGAATTAGGCAACAAGCTTTTGGGGGATGGTGGAGTTACAGTGTCTTGTTCTTCTCGAGAGCTGCCCTGGTTGTCTCTTCATCTCCATTCCTTGTCTGAGAGCAGAAGAGAAGGGTTCTTCTCTCTTCCTTTCTCTTGGTTTATATTACAAGTTCCACCACATCAGGGACTGTTTTGTTGGGAGGTGATGAGTAATGCTCAGTGAAGTGGATCCTGCCTGGGCCATACAGGTAGTGCAGCAGTGCTGATTTTGGCTGGGGTAGAGTTAATTTTCTTCGCAGTGGCTGGTATGGGGCTGTGTTTTGGATTTAAAAAAATAAAAAAAAATTTAAAATAGCCAAATGAATGTATATTTGGGGGTCAGAATCTTACTTTCATGTTAAAGAATAGTACCTTGGCTTTTCCCCTCCCATCATCTGCTGAGCACAGGTGGAGTGGAGCAGTGCTTATGTTTTCTGATGGTAAACATCCTGAAAGAAAGACAGTCCAAAGGGGGATGATCTGAGGTGTGAGTGTTGCCTTCAAAGTCTGGACATACCCCCACTGTCCTCTTGCAGGAACCAAGAAAGGGTGATTTACACCATTCTGTTCCCTGTGAGCTCAGCTGCCCTGCACTGTGTGGACAGGCTGGGCTGCGGGAGCAGTGTGGGGTGTTGGGAGGGAAGGGTGGTGGCTGGTGCAGACCTGAGGCGTGGGTCTTGCTCCCGTGGTGGAGCTGGACCTTGAAGATGCTGCAGAGGTGATGGTGATGCCCCACGACAAGGCAAATCTAAAAATGTAACGTGGGTGCTCTGAGGAGTGAGCAGGAACTTCACCGCTGCCTTGACCATGAATCTTGCCAAAGTTGGTGGTTTTCTCAAAGCCCCATTTCCTTCAGTACTGTGAGTAAGTGGCAACATTGTCTTCTATTAAAAAAAAAAAGAAAAAGAGAAAAGAAAAAGGAAAAGTTTTCAGCCTTTGTGGTGGCAGAGATAAGCTGGAAAGTGTGAGCCAAAACCATTCTAAAATAGAAAAGCAAATAATTAAAATCCAGCATGAATTTGTAACAACAACAAAAACCCTCAAACCCCAAATAAACCAAAAATTAAGCTGTATTCCTTTGCTGAGTGGACTTGGAAGGTGGAGGGCAGCAGCACTGTCTTACTCATGGGACGTGAGGGGTGTCTGGTGCAGGTTCCCCTGCCCAGGACTCTGGGCAAGATTCAAGCCCTTCACCATGAAACTGTGACAAAGTTAAATGCAGTTTAAGTGGTTCAGGGGGAATGATGAGGCTGTGGCTGTAGAGATGGATTCCTCACCTGGCTCTAAGGGTTTTTGGAGAGGATGTATGTACTTCAGCTGGACAGGAGGAGTTTATCCTTGGTCAGGAATCTGGTAATGAGAGCAGGGTATTTCACACAAGAGCTGCCAATTCCTGCCCACACTTTATTGCAGATTAATAGGAAAATAAAAAACTTGAAAATGATCAATTTTTTCATATTCGGCTTATTTACAAAACATTCTCTGGGAGAATGGCAAGCAATCCTTGCCACTGCAGACAGGACAGCAAAAAACAAGGAGAGCCAGGTGCTCCAAATAAGAAAATGTCAGGAAGGCTCTATGTCTCTGCTGAGCAGCCTGTGCTATAAATTGTGGCAATGCCACCACTGTGACCTGGAGCCTGGGGGAAGAGAGTAGTATAAAAATGATAAATCACAGCCAGAGTTCCAGATCTTAATCAGACAAAGAAAGCTGGTTCCATTATCAGACAGATTTATATAATCACTTACTAATAACACTGTCTTCTTCCTCCAGTTTCTTTTAGTGGACATGGATGGGGTAAGACCCCAGTAGCAATCCCGAGGTCACATCTGTCCTGAAGCTGGAAGGGACCAGTGCTCTTCCAGCCTGAAATTCTGCATTACACACAGGCAGTAGTTTCCTTGCATTATTCCCTGCTTGAACTAGAGCATCCCTCAGGAAAGCAGTGAATCCTGCTGCCCAGTGACTGCAGCATCTGGTGAACTTTCCTAACAATTATTTTTGGTGGTATTTCTCCTTGTAGTGTCTCCAGCTTCCAGCCACTGCTCTCATTACAAATCCACTTACTTCAGCTCCAGAGATTTCCATGGTTAGACCGATGTGATCTTTCCCCCTACTCTCTCTATAAGACAAAGTAGCTGTTCCCCACGTTTTTCTGTCAAAGGCACTTTCTGATTTTTATTGCTCTTCTTTTGAATCTGCTCTTAACATTTCACATTCTTTCTCAAAGTGGAAGTGCCAGACCCTGTGGCAGTTTTCCAGGAGTATTTTCTTTGGTACCACCACAGTGGCATCAGTGCTGTGTCCCAGGCAGGTCTGTCTGCTCCTGCCCATCTTTCAGGGGAGCCTGATTCCTTTGCTGACCAGCTGTCTTCCCTACTCACAGGTCCTCAATTTTTGCATCTTCTGAATATTAGTCAGGTGTCACTTCCTTATCATCAGTTAAAAACTCTGATTGTGGTAATGCCAGAAATTGATTCTTGTAGGGGCCTTGGAAAATCATGATTACTTGACAATTACTTCTTTTTGCAGTTGCATTTAAACTTGGCTTCTGGTGTGTGTTGGTGTTATTCTATTTAATTCCATTATCAGATAAAATATAATAATTTACTAAAATATGCTTCAAGGATTTATATTCTAATATAAACCTATAAGTATTATTCAGCCAAATATTTTGAATAGTTTAAGAATATTATGTGACCAGAACTACCTTTGCCAGATAAACTTATATAAAAAAATGTTGCGTTTACTTTGATAGGCTTTATTGTCTATAAATATGTATCAATGAGCATTAACTATAAATGTATTACTGCAGCTCCTAAGGAAAAAAAATGTTGTTGGTTAAGAAAATAAGATCAATTTGCCTGCTCTGATACCAACTCAACCTTCTTTTACCTGGCCCATCTCAGATTCCAGAGCCAGGCTGGGTTTCCTTCAGTCCTCTGGAATTGGCACTTTCTTCTTACACAGCCACAGTTTAGGGGATGTCTCCTTCAGCTGCCATGAAAGTCTTACATGCCAATATTTTTGATAAGGTAATATAAAAAAAAGTCTGGCTTTCATAGCTGCAATTTAATTCCCTTCTGGATTATTTTGAAATTGGGTAATCACTGAGTATTTGTGTGCTGTGCCATTTTTCCCCAAATATTACACAAAAGAATCTGGTCGGGCACTTCTTGATTTTGTATCTTATTTTTGACAATTAACTAGTACCTAATAAAGATCATTTTTGTTCCTACTGAACTTGAGTTTTTCTTGTGTCATTGTTTTCCTCTGGCAAATTTCTGTAATTTATAGCTTGAAATTAACATTTATGGCTTTTAGCTTCCCTCTTTTCTGTTATATTTATATCAGCTCCCACTTCCCCTCTTAAGTGACACTGTTTTATAGGTTTTCTGTTTGTTTGGGGTTTTTAAAATTTTTTTACTTCAGTGTTAACTTACTTTCTCAACTACAGAACAAAGCCTTGTAAACATCTTGTAAAATGTTAACTGATCCCAAGTATCATTCCTGTACTTCCCTTTAATTTATCCTTTTCCACTGAACGCTTCGATAATTGCTTTCAGCTTAGTAAACCCATCCCTTAGAGCAGTAAGTGTGTTAACTGCTGGGACTTTTATTCTTATTACACATAATGAGCGTAATTAATGTGATTTCATGAGGACTGGGTGTCATCAGCACACTGCTGAAATCCAGGTCATTGCAGTGCATGAATCCCAGTTGAAATTGTGCTTTCCCGAGCCCCCATATTACTTTCCAATTAAACTGGGGGTTCTCTGCCTGCATATTTTGTTGCTGAGGTCCCTGCAGTCAGGCAGGGTAGGAGCATATCCTTGTGCCAGCTCCGTGTTCACAAAAACACCGCCACAGAAAGATGAGTGTGTTGGGGGATGTCTCTGCACCATCCTCATTTTCCTTGGGAGAAGGAAAGCCAGTCTGGGGCCCTGTGAGCCCCTGCGCTGTGGAGCGTGCTGTCCAGACACCTGTACATAACGTGGAGTTAAAGAGGGGAAATAATGGGGAAACCATTTCTGTTGTCATTTCCATTTGGATCATCCTCATCATCACATTTCAGCGTGACAGGTACAGAAATAATGTGTGAAAGTCTCTTTCCGTGGTGCGCTTTGAAAGGGCTGCACCTGCGTTCGAGGAGTTGGTCTGAAGCAGGCGTGGGATGAGGGTTTGGGCTGTTTGTGTGTGTCTGTGTGTACTGTATCTACAGAAAATTAATATGCTTTAGTGCCAAATACATTGGAGTGGGCAGGGAAAGAGTCTTGGGAAGATGCTGGGTCTTTTTGCTATGATATTTTCTGGTCATTAAACAGTTCTCTATTTTATAATAGTTACTGAAAATGAGAGCGGTTGGAAGGGTTATTTCTGTCTGTTACTATTAGATTCTCCAGATTTGCTGACCCTGAATAATTAAATGTTTTTGATCACTCTGTTTATATTACCTAGAACTGAAGTAATTCTGATCCTTCAGCAAACTTGAAGCACAGCATGGAACATACTGAAAGGCGCCAAAAGATGAAACATTTCAATTCTGTGGTTCACATCTGTCTGTCCTGAGACCAGGAGACCATTATAATACACTTAGAGCATTTAAAAGCTCCTCAAGGTTGAAAGCCCTGATTAGGGCAGTATCTGTTCACGTGTGGGAGTCCTGCCTGTGCCAAACCTGGGAGCAAGGAGCCCTCGGGTCCCTCTTCTGTGGGAAAAGTTGTTAATGGTGTTGGGTAGTGGGGGAAAAATAAGGGGAAAATGTAATCAAGGAGACCCTGATGCTGAAGTGGAAATAGCAGTGTACACATCCATCAGTTTGTACTGTTTTTACAGAGAGTATAAAATATTTAAACTGAAGCCATTAATCATCCTGCTCCTCCGTTCTAATCCTTGGGAACCACAGGAGGTCACCAAATATGCATTTAATATAAAAGAATGAGAAACATTGGAGAGAAGAGTGGTGTAGTCTAAGAGCTAGAAATGCTAAGACAAAAAAAGAAAATTTCAAGCAGAAATTTTGCTCAGAATGAAAATAGTTTTTTTCATAATGTTGTGCTGGAAAATCATTACATTTTGGGCAGAAATTCAAAGTGTGTTTAGAATTAGCAAAAAAAACCCCTAAGATGGAAGTTGATTTTACTTCTTGATTTCTTTTTTAAGATAGTGCTGGATAGGAGCATTCTTTATTTTGTTTATTTTGATAAAATCCCAACATTTCTCATGGAAAACAGATGCTTCTTGCAGAAGCCATTGCCAGGTTCACATTCCAGGTTTCCATCAGGTAATTTTGATGGATGTTTTAAACCTCTCACACTGCTGGGTTTTGTGATATTGCTCCCCAATTTTAATATCTAAAAGCAAGAGGGGAGGGAGAGGGGATGGAGGTGCCTTTTGCTGCCTTCATTGGATGCTTTGGGTGTCACTGTGGAGAGGAAATCCAAGGACTGTGGCAAAGCTGCACCTCTGTCATTTATCCAGTATTGTCTGAGTTTCCTGGAGTAAGCTTGGCTATTTATTAATTTAATTAACTTTTAATTAATTTAACTGGTACTACAATGGTATGTGGAGCCAGAGCTCACTGTGCTGGGAGGGAATACCTTGGTAGAGAGAGGTGAGGGGTGGGCAGGAGCAGATTCACTGCCCAGCCAAGGCATGGAAGGAGGAAATATTTCCATTATCCAGGGGCAGGATCCCATGGCTGCTGTAAGAGCTCAGAGGTGTGCAAGGCAGGAGCACAGAGCTCTGCTGTGCCTTGTGCCACCCGGGAATGCCGGGAGAGACAGAACACACGGCACAACTATGGCTTTCCAAAACCTGCTTTCAGCTTTGGCACAATACAGCCACTGTGGAAGAAGACATTAGGAACAAAAAATAAAGCTTGAAGCTTCAAGAACAGGCTGCCAGAATTATTAAGAAAAACATCAAAATGATGCCATTAAAAACAGATGGGGATTCTATAAAGTATTGAAAAGAAAATGTTTAATTATGAGCCTTATGCAAAACCCATCAAAGTTGGATTAATATTATAGTGCTGTTGCTGTAGAGGGTTTAAGTAGTCCGTGGTGGAACATTAATCTTTCACTCCTTTAAAAATAATGTTTTCCTTTTGTTGATGACAAATTCCATCTCTTCACC
>JAOXXN010000137.1:22210479-22222979 GCA_026770055.1 Myrmophylax atrothorax
AGCTGAGTGGTGCTATGCTGACATACCAGTTGTGGTGTTTGTAACTGATTGTTTTAAGCTGCTGTTATTACTGGTATTACAAATAAGGTTTGCTCTGGTCTCAGCTCCCTGATTTTTTGGAAGAAGTCAGCAGCTGTAGTTATTCCGCTGCCTCCTGAATGGATTAAGAATTTGGCACTTTACTTATGCTGTGCATGGCTGGATTATTCACATCTGCACAGTTTAACAAAACCATGGACCCCACTGAACAGAAGAATTACAGATGTTGGGGGGGAAAAAAAGTAGATATTTTCATTGTGAAGAAGAAAACATAAATCTCTTTCTGTGGATAGCTGAAACAACAAGCCCTGTGTTTAAATTTCTTCACATCCATTGATTTAGTTTTAACTTGACTAAACACAGGAATTAATTACACAAGTAACAGTAGGTGTGACAGAACATAGACAAACCTTTTCTTTTGGGCTGATAAAGCTTTAGTCTTGCACTTGTTCCTGTAGAAAAGAAATGGACTGTTGATTTTCTTGAGGGCAGAATCAGGTTTGTATTGCTCAGTAGATGCTGAAAAATGGTATAAAATCAGGTTTTTTGGAGCATTTGGATGATATTTTCAAATGTCCACCTAAAACCTGAGCTGGAGAATGATACTATAATTATGATTTAAAAAAAAGGCTCTGCAGCCAGTGGGCCAGGCTGGTCAGGTGGGTTATGTTGTGGTGGGTAACTGCAAACTGGGCTGTTGAAAATGTACATGGAGAGTCTCTTCCCGTGTTCTGATGAACAAAGCTTCCACTGACAGAATTTTGTCCTGTGAAGATCTTGGGACTGAATCCACACACTGGGCTTTGGAGGTGAAAGGAGTTAGAGAGCTGGAAAATAGAGAGACTGATTAAAAATATTTTAAGCAGGAATAGGGACAATATACCTACATACATTTTGGAAAAAATACTTCAGATGTTTGAAAGTTTAAATCTCTTTAAAGGAGACTGTTTTGCTGTATTAGGACAAACGTTGACTTTTCAATTTCAGGTTTGTTAAGGATCATGGACTGTTTTGGGTCCCTATGTAGTGCAGCCTTCCCAAGTGGTTCCAAGCCTGAAGATGAATGTGTTCTCTTTCTTCTGGGCAGTATGGAACCTCTCACAGTAATACTTGCCATGGGCTGAGATGTCACCAGTGAGATGTTTCCCTGTATTGCAGAGATGCAAAGAAAGTATTAGAGCTTCATTTTCCCTTCTCTCTGATCCAAACTGTCATTTGAAGTGGTTCAGAATAGCTCTGCTTTGGTTTCTTTCTTCACAGCACGCTGTGATTCTTCTTGGAGAGGTGAGGGGAAGATCAAGATAAACACAGAGTGTCTGAGCCACTGAAATGAACTGGGGTCATGATGGGGAAAATGGATAGAAGAGAGTAAATATTCAGACTTGTATCCAATAACATCCTGAGGGGATTTACAAAAATGTTGGTAAAAGCAATTGGCAAAATCGTTGAGATAATTGGTGTGGCTTGGTCTTGGACATTTCTAATACCTAATTCAATATAAATATGAACTTGACTGCGGGCGTAGCCCACAGGGCAAAGGTTTGTTGAATGCTGACAGATCAGGATGACACCTGGAGTGCACAGATCTATTTAGCTGTGCAGGGTGCAATGCAGTGGAAACCAAACCTGAAACACTGATGTGCTTGGGTGCCATGCTAAGAGAGAAAAGGGATAAAGGTTCCATCAGTGGCAGTGCTGCTCTTCACTGCAGTGAAAGGCTCTGAGGATTTCTGAATCTGGTTATTAATTCTGTAAAACCAGGCAATGCTCTCCAGCCCCTTGCCTCGCTTCTGCGATGGCCATGGACCCTCAGCCTGACTTCAGCCCAGCTGATCCTGGTGGAATCAGCACGAGAAGAGCATCCAGGCTTTTGCTTCGACTCCTGCAAACTCTTCACCATGTATCTACATCCTGGAATCTGAAGGCAAGCCCTGGCAGCAGTGCCTGCCGTGCGGTTCCCCTCCTTAAACAATATATTCCCTTGATCTGCACACATCTGGTGACTCCTGTTAATGGGAGTTACACATGCTGGGTAAGAGGAGACTAAACTTTTCCTACATTTTTACTAGTGAAATACTGGAAATGGGACGATGGCAGCCAACTAGATTGTGAGGAGTCTTGTCAGAAATATGATTAGGAATTCGTTTCCATGTGGCTCACACAGTAACAGGCATGAGCCTCAAGCCAGAGACGAATAGTAGTTAATATCTAGAGAAGGCGAAGTGTTCTCTGAGATGTTTAAATGAGAATTCCAGAGTGGATGAAAATTGGCCTCTGAGGGAATAACATTTTCTTTTTCTTCATAACTGTGGATAAAAATTCCAAATAGATCATCAGTATGTATATTGAGGGGAGATCACATTCCTGTGATGTTGCTGGAAAATTCAGTAGCAATGTATTTTTCATTTTTTAATTTTTTTTTCCTTCCTGCAAATTTTTTTCTTGGATTTTTGCCATATAATGCAATAAAATGCACCCATGAGATACAGGAGATTTAAAGTCTGTTGGTGTTCATTACATTACATGGAGTCACACCAAATTTAAGGTCCTGTATGTTAGTCTGCTTCTGAATCAACACAGGCAAGTACATCCAAGGCAGAAGAAGCAAAACCCTGGATGCCTCTGCTGTAGCTGGAAATATGAGAATAAGTCTTCTGGATGTGTATTTATTTTGGAGTCTCAGAAAAACCCAGTAGTAGCAGGGCTGCTTTATGTGAGGCCTGGAGCGAAAGAATATATATATTTACCAAAAAAATGAGAGTGATCAATTTAACTTTCATCCTTTCTGCCTTGGCCTGTGTTGCTGTCACATCTGGGTGGAGCAGAGCGAGACTCCATGAGGGGCTTGAAGAGAATTGAAGTAAAAATCACTGTATTGCTAAGGAAGATGATAATACAATTTTAAATTATAAATTGCAATCTGTAAATTTTAGAGAGAAGAGCTCTACTCGAGTTCAGCTGGCCTGTTCTCTTCTGCAAGGTTTTGTTCTCCAGGATTTTGTCTGGTTCTGTTGGCTGTAGCCAGGCAGCTCTTCTCATGGTCCTGCTTAGATATGGCAGTGCTTGGGTTAAATACAGTATTTCTCAATACAGAGGTATTTGAAAATTGTCTGCAGATATGTCTGAAAAATGGCAACATTGAGGCAACATTCAGAATAGTATTTTTTTCTATAGAGGAAAAGGAAATTTCTTCAGACAGTTTTGAAGAGTTCAGTCTTTGAAAAAAAAAATCTTTAAAAAGATGCAATATCCCCATCACTTGCTTTGTGATACATCTTGATTTTTAACAGGTGCATAAAAAAGTATTTTCAAAGATCCTCCAACATATTTGGAGACCTGTCTATGACATCCTTTTTTTGGTACCCTTTCTTCACAAATCCAATCCCATGTTACCAAATTAGATATTTTTTAATTGTGTTTTTGCTTAAATTTCCTTCAGATTCTGAACATTCTCCCCATAATCAGGTTCCTCCATGTCTTTCTCTGTTATGGGTGTCATATGAAGAGATACTGAGATCTTCATGGTTCATAGTAGAGAAACTGCAACGGGTTATTTCTTTGGCTGGAGCTGATGGTTATTAAATCCCCCTTATTAATTCTGCTTTGCGGATGTCTCTCCTCCAGTGAGCACCGTGTGCTAATCTCTTGTTCTTCCAGTGTATGCACCCATGCCTAATGTGGGGAAACAGGCTTAAACCTGTTAAACTCATGTTAAATGCTCAGAGTTGGTTCTTACAGCTGTCCACATCCAAAGGTGGGAGGGCATCCCAAAGCCATCCCAAAGCCTTCCCAATGCCACTAGTGATGCAGAGTGTGACCAGGCACAAAGAACTTTGAATTTAGCTGCGTGTTTTAAGATTGGAGCTCTGGCTTTTGAAGTTACCTGCTAATGCCATCGCTCCAGGCAGGTTGCTTTAAACAATCACAGAATCACCCAATGGTTTGGATTGGAAGGGACTTTAAAGCTCATCTCTTTCCAGCCCCCTGCCATGGGCAGGGACACCTTCCACTCTCCCAGGTTGCTCCAAGCCCCATCCAACCTTGGACACTTCCAGGGATGGGGCAGCCACAGCTTCTCTGAGCAACCTGTGCCAGGGCCTGCCCACCCTCACAGAGAAGAATTTCTCCTTAATATCCCATCTAATCCTGCCCTCTGTCAATGTCAAGCCATTCCCCTTGTCCTGTCACTTCAGACCCTTGTCCAAAGTCCCTCTCCAACTCTCTCGCAGCCCCTTCAGGTACTGGAAGGGGCTCTCAGGTCTCCCTGGACCCTTCTTTTATCCAGGCTGAACAATTCCAGCTCCCCCAGCCAGTCTCCATAGAAGAGGTGCTCTAAGCCTTATGATCATCTTTGTGGCTTCCTCTGGACTTGCTCCAAGAGATCCATGTCCTTCTTATGTTGGGGACCCCAGAGTTGGATGCAACACTCCAGGTGGAGTCTCATGGGAGCAGAGTAGAGGGGAAGAATCACCTCCCTCATCTTGCTGCTCACGCTGCTTTTGATGAAGCCCTGGAAGGTGAAAGGGAATGTGGCCTCCTTGACTGAGTCCAGGCTGCTTGGAGGTTCCTCTTGTGTACCTGGGAGGTAAATCTCTTGAGACAAACCAACTCCCCACTTTGGGAGCCTTCCCTTTTAGGGAGCTCAGATGCTGTATCCTCACCCAGGATTTGTCTGTGGAGCTGCCTGGTGAACAGATGTGGTGCTCCTCTATTTGGGGAGTACAGAAATGACATCAGATGCAGAACATGTTTGTGCTGTGCCATCATAGCCTTGTTATCCATTAGGGGCTGCAGAAGCCAAAGGACCCCATGGATTTGGTAGCAGCAGGAGCTACCTGATCTAATTGTCTGTGGAGCTGCTGGGTGCTTTGCCAGGGTGTAACTACAGGAGACTAAGAAGACCATGCAGTGGACTGTAAATTAATTGAAATTTTGTGTAATGGCCTCTTTTTTTCACAAGTGTAAATTTTATCTGCTGTGGTGACTTGTAAAGCGTGGTTTACCCTTGTACTGTACTACTTTCCCTTGCTCTCTGAGAAGTGGGAGATAATGTCCTGCTTGTCCAGCCCCTTGTCCAGTAAATTTAAAACTTTTGGTTTGCATGCCGATCACTTTAACTTACATTGTTCTAGGGAATATAATGCACATTCCTGGGAAAGTACTCTGTTTCCAATAGAGGGAGTGTTAGTGCCAGGCAATGCCCATCTTTCTCACTTTCTTTGCATCCAGTAAACTTACCTATAAGCAAATAAAGTGTTTGTTGTGGCGTGGTGCTGTTTGGGCTGAGTTTGCTCCTTGCTCTGCATTAGCTCACTGAGCCAAGACACACACACACAAAAAGATCAATCTGTTTATAACAGCAGAGTGAGGTGAAAATTGGTCCTCCCAGAAACCTGCCTCCAATGGTCAGGCTGAGTCCTCCTCTCTGTCACCCTTCACATTCGTTTGCCTAATCTCTTGCCGACAAAAAAGTCATGTTGGCATCCAGAAGTTCTTTAAAAAAAAAGTTAAAAATAAAGAAAGGAATTCAAACGTCTAATCCCTGTCGCCTTCCACTGAGAAGGCTGGGGGTGGTGTGGGGTGGGGAGGAGGAGAGCAGCCTCAGCTCTCAGAACAAAACTAATCTAGGCCCCTTGCCTGTCAGACAAAGCCTGGAAGGGGATGCCTGTCTGGGAGCAGCAGCTGGGCTATGGATCCCAAGAGTCCCTCTGCTCCGGTCCTTGAGCTGCTCAGCCACTCTGTGGGGAGATGGGATGCACCGGGACATTCCCTCCCCAGCCTGTGGCTTTCCTTAGATAAATCACAGACCCCCTGCCCTGTGGCATTTGAAAAGGAAGGGGATGGTTAAAGGCAGGGTGGAGGGTAACAAGTCAGCATCCAGCACGTATTTGGGATGCCATGATGAGTGCATTGAGTTTGTACAGCACCTGCTTGTGGAAGCTCTTCCATCCTAAGAGCATTACTTTGCTTTCCCTTCCCTGGGCTTGCTGTGTAGACTTGGCTGCTTCTTTTAGTCATTTGGGCCAAGTTCTGCTCCAGACTCAAATGACACTGAAATTTGCACTCTTGCTGCAAGCGAGATCAGGGTGTGATCTGATCTGAGCTTCATCTCTAGCAGCTGCCTGGATTGAGAGTTTACCTTCTGAGCAGGACAGGCGGTCACTGATTAAAACCCAAGTCAAGGGGGCAATGACTCCCAATTTACTGCCTGCCTTTCGACAGTCAAGAAGGTCTGGAAGTCAAACTCCCAACCTCTGGAAAGGCTGTGGGAGTAGAGGAGACTCTGGAGAAGTCCCTGGAGAAGCTGGGAGCAGTGCAGCAGTGTGGGGAGGCAGAGGAGGGTGAGCAGAGTGGGGGTGAGCTGGGCTGTGTCTGCCCAGTGAAAACAAAGGCTGTAAATCCAGCGTGAATCATGGAAACAGAATTAGCTTAAAATTATATTTTCAATGTGAAATATTAGTAGTTGTAACAGTTTGCTTTTGTCACACAGTCGTGTGCTGCTGTGATTTTTAGGAAACTTTTCCTGGTAATTGAGCTTCAGGATATATGCCATGTGCTGTGATGTCTTTAATGGGGAGATGTAAAAGTGTGTGCTGTGGGACCTGTGGGTTCAACACCAAAACAGGCAACAGGCATTTAAAATGTAAAAGGGAGATTTATAATGTTTCTAGTGACACAGAATGATAAAAGCCAATGACCAAAACTATAGAAAATTAATTTAGATAGAAAAGATGAATCCTTCTGTCTGTCTCACATCTGCTGTTCTGGGATTTCTGCATAACTCTATATGTTTTGGTTCTATTTAGTGCTGTGTGTACTTTGATTAATTTACCTACGTGTTACTGTCATGTTGGGCACATTCATCTTCTGTCTTGAAGCATGTACTCCTCAGCCTCTCTATCATTCCACCCCTTCAGGCCTTATTTTCATCACATTTAAGGGAACTCTCCCCTGCCTGTCTTTATCTTGTTAGGCTTTCAGCAGCTTAAGTTGAATCTTCATTCTTTCACTCTTGCTGTCAAACCTCTTTACCAAGTTATCTCATTTTCCTATTCATAACATCTAACCCATTATATTTAATACTCAGACACAATTGCATCTGAACATTATGTAGGATTTGCCAGCACAAATACTTGTGAATGAAATCAGACCACCCCTGGAAGGAGCAGTGGTGGCTTTGCCTTGCCAGTGTGTTTTAAATTGAAAAATGCCCAACACTAAATCCAGTCCTGGAGAAAGCAAAGTCTGAGAGCTGAGATGGATTTGACCCTTCAGTACTGAAAGCTGGAAGGTTAATAATGATCACATAACCTGATATGAAGCAGAAATTAGTGTCAGAACTGTCCCAGTGGGTGTGTGTGCATCTACAGATGACAAAGCCCTTTACAAGGATGGGTGAATAACAACCTGCATTCTGCATCTGGAAAACTGAGGCAGGGAAGTCGAGGGACTTCCCAAATCTCAATAAGCCAGCAGTGTTGAGCCTGTGCTCAGGGCTGATTTTTTGCAGGAGGGGATCCAAGTCTCCTTTCACGGTGGCAGTCTCTGGATCCTCAGCCCCAGGGTTCATTCCCATCGGACAGGAAAGTTTGCTTTTTTTCTCCCTCTGCTTTGTGAGCTGATGAAATGGTGCCACAGAGGGGCCACTTCAGCAGCAGATATTTTGACAAAACAAAGAAAAAAAAAAAGCATGACTCGTGGGTTAAGCACACTTTTTGGCAAAGTGCTACTGCTCTTGCACCTTTCAGAGGTTGCAGCAGCAGAGGCACTGCTGGCCATCCCAGGGGCTCCTGCTCTGTTTCTGAGGTGAATCCCAATGTTTCTGCCTGTTGCAAGAGCTGGGGCAGTTTGTGAAAGACGATATATGAATTAGTTCCTTCTGGTAGCGCTGGACAAAACTCAGTGACCCAGGAAATGTTTTCCTCCCCTTTATTCCTATAACTGCCTTCTTTTGCTGGCAGGCTGACCTTTTTAAATGCTTCATCCTTTCCCTCCCAAATGTGGAATTTCCTCCCAAAAAAATCATTCTGGCTTAAGCCCCAAGGCTGGTCAGACTCAGTACAAGCTAGAAATGGGTTTTGATAGAGGACAGCATCATGCTTTTGGCAGAGTGTCCTGGCCTGGGAGAGCCCAGTGGGGAATTCTGCAGTGCCGGGGCTGGGGGATCCCTGCCTCCCGCTGGGGCTGCACTCACACTCCTCAGTCGCCTCCAAAAGTGGTTGAAATGTTTTCTCTGTACATTGCTCTATTTTTAGGAGGAGGAAAAGCTATTTTAAGCTATGCTAAAATGTTTTTATGGCTCTTTCTGAGCCTTCTATAGCTAGTTGGTCTCAGGGTAATTAAGGCATTTGGTCTTAGAAGTGGAAGGATTATGAAAACAGTTTCAGTGGTTTCTAGAAGTGCTACAACATATTCCTAAAATAGGGGTTTTTGCTTATGTGTTTGCTTTCGATTTTTGTTTATCCAAATGAATGTTGCTGAGTGAAAACCCACTGTCTGCCACTTTCACTGGGGTGCTCTGACCCAGCCCCTGAGGGTG
Source organism: Myrmophylax atrothorax (assembly GCA_026770055.1). Classification (NCBI taxonomy): domain Eukaryota; kingdom Metazoa; phylum Chordata; class Aves; order Passeriformes; family Thamnophilidae; genus Myrmophylax; species Myrmophylax atrothorax. Next base: position 22,219,058 of record JAOXXN010000137.1, read on the forward strand.
GAGAGCACAGTAGTGCATTTCCTAGACATTAATATGCACTGCTTACATTATTTTTATTAGCTGGGGTGATTAAAATATCTTTGTTAGCTTCTACTTAGCCTTACTGCTGGCAAAAGCCACTGGAAGATTTATATGGGAATTTTTCTTGCATAGAAGTAGGAAAAGAGCTCAGATTTGGGGCTCAGGGACAATCCACTGCCTGTGGGATCATGTCACTGAAATCCCACAGCAGTTCACCACCATCTCCAGATCTTTTAAAGTGATGATTAATGTTTTACCTCTGCTTTTCAGGCTAGAACCAAGTCAGCTAAACCAAAATATTTCCATTAAAACCGAATATTTTCTGTAGTGCGTAGGTGATGTAGAAATGTTACACACCCACTGGGTTTGGGATGGTATCAACCACGGAGTTACAGGATCATCTGCATTTAAATGAGTGTATGAAATAGATGGCCTGAAGCAGTGAAAAACAAACAATACCACTTTCAGGGCTGGCAGAGTGAAGGATTCTTGTGGTCCAGAAGAGATGTGTGGGGAGCTGTTTGGCTGTGGGCAGCCCGGGCTGAGCAGTTGGTACAAACTGGTGTTGATGCTGTTAACTTTAATACAGAGTTGGAAAGAATGAGGTTGATGATGGCCCTTATGGCCAACAATTTGCTCTCTGGAATATATTTCTAAATTCTCTGTAATAGAAACAAATAGAGATTTAATAATGTCAGATGAACATGTAAATAGAATAATGTCCTAAACAATCTCATTACAAGTCCTAGTGCAGTCAATATAATCAGTCTGAAACCTGGCAAGTGGATAGAAAAATACCCCTTTTGTAAAAACTGCATTTATTCAAATATTTCTAGACCTATTAATATCATTGACTTGAGGCACAAATACAGGTTAGTGCCTTTGGGCCTGGATACCTTAAACATTAAAATTTATTATTATTATTTATTTTTATTAGCTTCACGTGGCAGAAGATTTATAATATTTTAGTTTTTATTAAGTACTTGTGGTTTTTAAAACTGATCGTAATTGTTGCTGGGCAAATCTCAAAAGGGGAAGAGGATTGGTTGGTTTAGTTTTGATTAAACTCTCAGAAGTTTGGGCATTTGTCCAAACTATCTCAACCTCCTGCATTTCTAATATGGGTCTGCATATCTTCAGAGGGTAGACTTTTATTTTTCTTTTTATCGTTTCCTTTCCTTTTTCATTTCTTTTGTGAAGGTTCCTGTCCTCCTTCTGTTTGGGTCAGACACATGGTAGAGTATTTTGGTATATCAGCTTCTGAATATGATCTGGGAAGGGCAGCCAGGAAGAGAGTTCAAAAAGTTTGCAGCAAGTAATTAAAAAGAAGTTATCTGTATCCTTTAGCTGTTAACCCTTAAAATCTCAGTTCAGTTTGTAATTTATGCAATATAATAATCACAGAATCAGAATATCAAGAGTTGAAAGGGATGCATAAGGATCATCGAATCCAACTCCATATATGTCTGTATTTTGAGCTGCAGACACACCGTGGCCTTTCAGAGGTAAATCATTAGATAAATATTTTTAATAGAGACATGAATAGAAAAATATGAACAGTTCCTTGTTAACAGAGTGTATTTTTGTCTACTTAGCTCTAGTGCCACATATTTCAGTGATCTTCTCACTCACATTCTTCAGAACCATGCATGAGGAAAGGACACCTTCACATTGCAGGTCATTTTGACAAATATACAGTAAATGCTTTTCCTGCAGCGCTGCCACATTGTATTACAGAAAAATAGATCAGGAAATATCCTACTATAGCTCCCTGTTAATTCAGTTCTGCAAATTGAATCCTGTCTTGGAAGCAAAACACAGACAGGTTCTAGAGCAGTGCACCTTTTGTTTTGTAGGTGTTTTGTATACCCATAGAGATGCCTGAAATTTATTTGTCTCCTTTTCAAAGTAATTTAAAGGAAAATTTCTGCATAATTGTTTTTGTGCAAATGTATTTTTCTAATTCAGAAGAAATCACATCCAATATGAAGGTTTTTAACCCTGGTTCATGGAAGCATCTCTGTTGAAATCATTTGCATCTGGCAGGTTTAAGGCACCTGTTGCAGCGAGTTGTTACCATGGACTTGTTGGCACAGTCAGAGCACTCCGGGACCTGCACGAGGGTCTGGGGCTGTCGGTGCTGTCACACACACACACGTAAAACCATGTCTGTGTGTGCTGCTCTGGCTGTTGCACAGTGTCCATGGCCGCATCCTTCTCAGAGTGGTGCAGGGTGGCTTTGAACAGCTGCTGGTATTTCCCTTATTCCAACTGGTGCAAACTGGCTGAGTTCTTGGAAGGAGCCTCGTTGAACGGGTGGGCTTCTCTTACAAGGTCACTTTGGGTACAGGCAAGTGTTGAGAAGGAGACGTGCAGTTTGCCTATGGAGTTTGTCCCTCATGGTTTGGAGAATCTGGCTTTCTCCCTGAAGGCAAACCAGCATGCTTCCTGCCCTCCTGCAGGGACAAATGTGTCCTCAGTACCTGCTGTTCCCTGGAGCACGTGCTGGGTTTGATCCTTGGTTCAAGAGCTGTGCTCAGCTCGCCTGCTTTGTGGAAGTTTTTTGTGGAGCACTGAGTAGACCTTTATTCCTTTCTTCAGCAAGAACAACTTTCTCCATTTCCTCTCAAGCACAGACTTTTGCTGTTATAATTGTGCAATTCCACCTGGGTTAAGACTGAAAAGTGTTCCTAATTGGATCCAGGCTAATACCAGGCCAGCACGCAGTGGTTTTCCAGTGTGCCTGGGATATTCCACCCTCTGCCAAGCAAAAGGACACACTTTTTGCTGTAAAATCCCCATGATTTTCACTTGGGAAAAAATGCCTTTTTTTTTCCTTAAGAAAACCAGAATAATACATGTAATAAAAATATTTTCTACAGAGCTGTGTTTTGATAGTTTGGGACTGATGCTTTACTAGACCAGTTTCTGGTCACTGGTGGGTGTTGGTGGTGCTGACAGCTCTGCACAAACCCACCAGCCCTGTCTGAGCTGCGACCACCAGCGTTTGCATTCGGTCACCTTCTTCAAGGGCTAAGTTTTAAGTGCTGCAGCATTGTGTAGTTTTATTATTTTAATAGATGAGAGAGGCCTGTGATCAATAGCAGGGATGCTTTTATCTTAATCATCCATCCCTCATTCATAAATATGGAGATTTTCAGCCTCCCATGATACTCCTTGGGATTTTCTGTGGTGTGGTAAAATGGACTGAAGTAATTTCACCATCCCTAAAATGCCATAAAAGTAGTGTTCAGGTTATATTAATATTGCCAACCATATTATTGTGCATATCTGTTTAAAAGGTGTTGGGAATGCTGTAGTGGGAATATATAAAGGCCATTTTCCCTCCTGACAGTGTTCTGCCCCCAGCCCTCCTGTGTCAGTTCAGGATGACACATGGAAAATGCAGCACTGAGCCAATACACCAACCTGTAAAATACATGTGTGGGTATTTCCTTGACCAAACCAGAATCAGTGACCTTAACCCCCCCCTAATTTCTCTGAAGTGAAGGCTCAGATCTAACATGTCTGTTTTTCAAAACTGGAATTAATGTTTTTGTAAATGGTCAACTTTATTATTTATTTAGTGAGCATGCCAGAGTTGGAATCCGTTAAAAACAACCAGCAACATTTGTTAACCACTGAATGAAAGGCAAAAGTAACATTTGGTGATTTTTTGTTTTGCTCATCGATTTCTAATACATAAGTGTAAAAGATTTTAAGATAATTTCTTAGTAAGAACAAGGACTTTTATTGTGACAGTCTGCCAGCTCTTAGAAGCAATTTATTACAGAGATAACAACCAGCAAGTGTGTAAGTGCCTCTTAGCTTGCACACTGCTGGAAATCAGTTTTAAGGGGGATGAAACAGCCAGAATTACCAGCCATTGGTAGACCAAAAA
>JAOXXN010000137.1:22227979-22229023 GCA_026770055.1 Myrmophylax atrothorax
TCTTGCTTTACTTGGTAAATTCACTATTACCACCTGCAATGTGATATTTCTCCTTTTAGAGAGATCTCCTACCCACCCAAAAAGTCTTCTTTTGCACAGATTCCATCTTTATCATCTTAACTAATAATGTCAGTGTATTATTGCATCGAGTGTTGTATTGCAATCGAGTAGAGTAGATTAATTTTTGCCTTCCTTTATCTACAAAAAGAAAGAAAAAAAAAACCAAAAACCAAAACACTACTCCCATATGCATTAACTTGTTTTAGTTCCAGGCTGCATTTTAGTCCTTTTCCTATTTGTCTCTGTCACTGTAGTTAGTATCAATTCAAAATGCTTTTCTGTGGCACTGTGTAGTGTAAGAAAGAAAGTATAACACACCATTTTGGAAACTGGCCCAATCTTCTCCTTTGTCTCCAAAACCTTCTCCTAAAAATGTGTTGAGTTTTTAGCAATCCTGTGGGAAGACAGGGCAAAGAAGAACATTTTTTTTCTCCACAATAGAGCCTTGGCTGAAATACCACATCTTTTAAAAATTCCTTTCATCTCCAAATAAAAATATTATTTTTACAGTATAAAAAGGATGTTTAATATCTCCTTGCTTTATTGAGTTTTATAGTTGTCTACTGGTTTTCCTCAAATTTTCAAATTTTGTGCCAGTTTTCAGCCAGGAATAAAATTTTAAGCCAAGTTATAAACAACTGAAAAAGAAACATTGGTGCTGCCTGAAGTGCAATCAAAATGCCTCTGTGTCCAGTATTTTGATATCCACAATATTAATTCGTACATTTTGACCTCCCAGATATATATTTGCAATAAAAAGTTCAGGATCTTTTCTAATTGGGAAATCATTGCTCCCTACTGGTTGGAAAAGCAGCTACCACTGGTTTGTTATTGCTGAAATTCCAAGAAGAAACGTGGGGGCTGCTGCTTTCCCCAGTTCCACTGGTGTCAGCAGGAAAAAAATCCCACTGATGCTCATGGCAGAGTGGGGGGGGTAAATGCTGTGAGAGATCAAAATCTTGCCTGGTATTTCCAGGAGATAAA
>JAOXXN010000137.1:22229123-22242240 GCA_026770055.1 Myrmophylax atrothorax
CAAAATCTTGCCTGGTATTTCCAGGAGATAAATGATGTGTCCCACTGAATGCAACAGGTGCTGCTTCAAGGACAGAAGTGTCTGATACTTAAAAAAAAAAAAAAAAAAGCACTTTCTCAACTTTATGGGAATGGTTTTCCATGATGAGCTTAAAAAATTACATGAATTATCTGCTTCTCTGAAGCAGCCAGAGGTGTCACTTGCACTGATATCCGCAGGTTTGCATTGGCAGCTCTGACAGCTGAAGGAGGGACTGGCAGAGGGGCTGGCACCACCCTCATCTGGATAAGAGGCACCTGCAATTCCTTGATTGTTGTTGGCCAATACTGTAATGGAGGGGACATTTTCCTGAGAGGACATTAGGTGTCTGTGCTCATCCCAGGATGGGATGGGAGGCCCTGGAGGGGTTCCCTGAGCTGCACTGGCTGACCTGCTCACAGCCACCTGCACAGGGACACAGGTTGGTTCAATCTCAGAAATGGGCTTGTTCTGAGATTATTTGTGAGCTCAGTTTGGGGCTCCATGTGTGTGGTTCTTTCTTTTTTTTTTTTTGAGTACTGGTGATGTTAATCTATGATTTTTATGTAGGTTATATGTATATTAAAATTTTTATATATAGGGTTTAAATGTCTAAGCATTAAATTTTGATGCAGGCCCTGCCTGCTGTAGAAGGGCTCAGCCTGCTCATTACCATCAGAGCTTTCAGGTGTTCAAATTACACAACTCAATTCAGCTGTGAAAGACAGATACAAAGTTGGCTGAGGGTGCTCAGGAGTTCCTGACCAGTGTCTGTAGTGGAGGTTGAAGCTCCTTCTCTACCTTTGAAGCAGGTAGGTAATTTTGCTAATTTTATGTAATCTAAGTGCTTAAACTAAGTTCTTGTACAAAATTTTAAACTTCCTTTAGGCTTTATGTAAATCAGTGACTTTATTAGAGTACCAATCCTTCAGTCTTTCCCTCTATATTTTATGCATCTGGAAAAAAAAATGTCCCTTTTCTCCTAATGCTAAAATGGTAACTGGCTTTTTGTGGCCTGACCCTGTGCTGTTTTCTGACTCTGCAGTGCTGCTCTGAAACTTTGATAGCAAACTTTTCTTTGAATTTTTTTAAGATGTCTTTAAACTTCTTTTAAGTTCTTTCCTTTAATTTTTTGTGAATCTTGAGGTTATCTCAAATACAAGTCCTAATCTGAGTGGTTGTGACTGTAGAGGGAAGTCTGTATTTGAATCTGATGCTTTAAGCTCATGCCTGATGGTTTTTCAAGAGGGGCAGGTACTGGGGAAGGTACAGCAGGAGGGAAAAATTCATGGAAAGCTCTTTGGCTGCTGCTCCTGCTGTGCTTCCAATGCCTTTCCCCGTTGTTGGAGTGGCACCCTTAATATACCAAATGGGATGAGTGGCAGTTGTGCCTGTGCAACTGTGAACAGTTTTCTTAAGGTGACTTTTAAAATTTTGTCATACCAAAGCACCAGTAAAATGATTAATTAGGTTAAAAGTTGTGTGCTTAAACATTGAATTTTTTCATTTATTCTGGATATTTTGACTTCTCCCATCCTCCACAAACATCTAAGCCTTTCATATTTGATAGAAGTGAACAACATGAGGCTACAGGTTTAATTCTCAATAAATATATCTTTGTTATTTTCACTTTTTTCCCTTCAGTAACACCTGATTTTCTGTTTAAATGGTGCAAAATGAATAATAGTGATGGAATGAAGGAAGGAGACACAAATGTATTGCTATGAAATTTTATCCTTTGTTTTAGAATGTTGTTAAATTTCTTCAGCAGTTACTGTAGTGGGAACCTAAATTGCTCCATTCTGCTATCTAAAGTATTAGTAATATTTATAAGTATAAAATGTACCTGGGGGACACTTCAGGCATTGTCTGCCTTAGTGGAGAACGGATGGCTTGTCCCAAAAGCAGTGGCTGCAAGACACTCTTTGAACCTTCCCTTGCACCACGTGGGGAGCTCTGAGGCAGAGCTGGGGTGAAGTGAAACACCAGCTGTTTGGATGGAGTTTCTGTGATTAGGATCCTGCCTTCCAACAAGCTAAAACTCATCTGGAGTGCCTGTCCATTAATGCTCTCAAACACCAAGCTGAAGGGTTATACCTAATGTAGGACTTTGTGTGGGATTTTTGCCATGTACTGGTTTAACTGCCCTGCCTCAATGGACAAGGCACTGGAAGCAGGAGGTAATAATCCAGAGTTGCTTTATTTTCAATATTTAGCATACTGAATGCTGAGTACAGTCATTTTAGGTTGGAAAAACATGTGCAAGAAGTCCCAGCTGTGCTGCTCCGAAGGAGTATCCTGTGTCAGGGTATTTGTGGTGCTTGGTGTGTCACACAGACCAAGCCTTGCTGTGCCATCGGTGAATGGTGTGAGATTTGTGCCTGGGTCAAAATATCAGTGGAATTAGGTTGTCACTGACTTGCTGTGGAGAAAATGACTTCCTGGGGAATGGGGAGGTCTCTGCTCCCCCAAGAAAGCTGCTGATGAGCCCAGGTGAAGATACCACCTTCTTTCTGATGTTTACTCAAGCCAGGGGTTGGGTTTTTGTGGGAACTGCTGGTGGCAGGGGCTTAATGGGAGATATTTCTCTCTCCAAGCTGCTAATCAAACAGTGCTTTGGTTGTCATTAGGGTAGAATTGGGTCACGTTTTTGTGTGTTGATCTGGAGGCACAAATACTTGTTGCTGACTTGTATTTTAGTCAGAGTTAAGGCACAGTATTCTCACTGCTTTGCAGCTTTAAAAAACACATTGGATTCAAAGGAAGGGCTTGTGAAAATACTGTATCACTGCCTTTTTTTTTTTTTCCTTCAAAATTTGAGGTGGAACTCTGTCCCTCTCTGAGCTTAAACAGATTTTTAGACACACCTCTCGTGTCCCATCTGCACTTTAGGTGTAATGTTAACTCTATACTTGGAGTGCCTTAGGGAATGGGACAATCATGGGTAATTCACTTTTGGTTTTTAGTTATTTAAAAAATCTGTTTAAAGATCTTCCCTAATAGAATATTGCTTCTTAATGAATAGACCCTCTTGTTATGGGACAGCTTAGTGCTGTTAACATTTTTCTCTCTTGTTTGGCTTTATTAGGTGCTATCTCCCATGGCTATCTGTAAAGCCAATTAGTGGAGAAAATAACAGCCATATTAATCTCCCAGAGCAGTGCAAGAAAAAGAGTCATAATATCATAGGGAAATTGTTCTAAGTGTGAAAAATTACCCACTTTGTCTATTTCATTTTTCTCAAACTCTGAAATTAATGACTTTCTGAAAAAAAGAGAGATATATTTATCTCTGTATAAAGGCAGGGATTTGATGAATGCTAAAGAGAAACCAATAGAGCTTTAATAAAAATGTGTATGTCTGTAATCCTATGAAATCCTATGAATCCTATTCCAGTGTGTTAAACTGCTGATTTGTATCTCTGTGTCAAATATAATTACAGGCAAACAAGAGCTGTGTTATAATATCTATTAATCAAGATTATAATTAGGATTTTAAGAAGCTGCTTGCTCAAGTTGGGAAATGCAGCAAGGAAGTGCCAGAGCTGCTGAGTGTTCTGTGCTGGTAGCGTTTGCAGCCTGGGCAGGAGCAGCCCATGGAGAGCAGGTTCTGCTCAGGGGAGGAGGTTCAGCCTATATGGCATCCTATATTTGGGAATGTGAATGGGAAACGTGGTCACTGGTTGAACAGATTCAGCCATTCATGCCAAGCCAGAAAAAAAGTCTTGATTTTTGGGGAGGTTTGTGCCATTTAGGCAAGTCCAAGTGTTGTGTCCTTCCTTAAAATACTTGGCTGAGGAACATCTTAGCTTGGTCTGTGTTTTCCAGCATGGCCAGTGAGGAGCTGTGCACCTATTATAAATATTTTTGAGTACTTATGAGCCTTTGTGACCTCTGTAAGTGCCAATCAAACAAAATGGGGTTTGCAAAATGGATAGGATTGATGAGCTTTTTGCTGTTGGCACAAGAGAAGGAACTGATAGAGGTAGGCTCAGAAAGCCAAACCCACTGTTAAATCAATATTTCAACACGTGGAGATGTTTTTGGCCCTCAAAGCATTAATTTTGAATGGTTAGTTTTTTTCACCCCTCCTCCTCTGAATCTTTTTGTCCTAAAAAGGTGTCTTTTGCTCCCGAGTTCGGCAAATTTGGATCATCTCCTTTTTTTGCTCTCTCTCCCCTTTCCCCCCACTTGTTTGTTCTCCAGAATCTACCTCAGCTTCTACCAGGTCTAGTCAGTCATAACAAGCTGAACATGGCATGAATGTTCCCAGCCTCATTTTAACTAAATTAACTACATTTACAACCTCTGTGTCAGAGCTCTGAACAATGAAAGCTTGCCATGGAACACATGAAACAAAAATGAAATTAGCCAGCGGTAGGAAACTACAAACAGCTGAGGCATTCAATTGTTAGCCATTTGAAGGATTAACTTCTAAATCATGTAGAGCTCCCTTGGTAGTTTAACTAGTTGGGCACTCAGGGGTATATAAAAGCACACTTTAAAGTAGAAATGTATTTCTTTACCTATAAAAAGGAGATTTACTGGCAAGTCGTGATATTATGAATACTGGATTTTTCTGCCATGGTCTCTAGTATTTAATCACACTTTCTTTTACTTTCTGTGTACGCTTTTCTGTTGGGCTCCCAATGAGAAAGACAGTGCAGATGAACTTGGTGTTGGGAGATAGATGACATTATTACCTAGAAATACACTTAACCAACTGAAGTTGGTAAAAACTGCCTCCTGTGTGTAGTTGCTGTACCTGAATAACTTCCTCCTGTGGATATTTATCCATTAGATCTATAGAGTACTCCTCTGGTTTAAATATTTGTATCCAGTTATTCTTATACCAGTAATTATGGAGAATTCTCTGTGCAGGCTCACTCCACTGGAAGCCAAGGTAAGCCAGTACAATAGTTGGTTGTTGTATTTTTTTTTAGTAAGAGTTGGTAAAATATTTTCTTAGTTAATGCATTGCAAGGAGTTGCCAGAAGCTTAATCAGAAAGAAGAGAAAGGGAACTCTACTAATTATGGTCATATGTTTACTTGAATTCAGCCTTTCCCCTGTCACCTGAGAACACTTCATGGACCTATGGAGCTTCATAGGGGAAACATTCTTCAACTCTTTACTTAATGTGTCTTTCAAACAAGACCCTGAAGTCTTCAGACAAGTGTTTATTCAATCAAAATCCTTCAGATTGCACAATTAAGACTGATGAATTTTGTAGCAGTTCTTTTTCTTTTTAAATGAATAGCACTAAACAGAGGTGACTTCCTCTCCTAGCACAGACTTGATAATGAAGCCACTGAATCTGCTTGTAAATATAAGAGTCTGGTTTTTTCAGTAGAAAAAAAGCAAAGCAAGGAGTTCATTTGGAGGGAAAAAGAAATAACAGCAGGAACACCATCACAAAGCTGAAATAAAGGGGAAAAATGTAGAATCACAAAGAAAACCTAAACAAATAAAGTGCAAACAGAGAGTGACAAGCGCACTCAGCCCCTGGATTGGTTATGGATGAGTCGACAAGTATATGATGAAATTAATGACCCTCTGTCAACTTTTTAGATCTCACTTTTAAAGAGAATGGACCAAAAATCAATAGCCCCCAAACCACTAGTACTCCAGTGAACCAGTTTATCATTTATCTTACTGCTGGCACTCATATAGAAAGTGCAGCCAAGCACAGCATAGGACTTTCATTGGTAGTCATCATTACATGCAATGTTTGAGCACTCCAGTTAAAGGTCAAAGGTGTGCAGTACAGCTCCTCTGAGAAGTACCTATTTGAAATTACCAATATCTGTGTATGGCTTATCCAGGCTCTACACTACCATTTTATTCCACCTCCCCCTCCATGTGTGTTTCCCTTTTCTAAGCTTTACCTGCTGCTGAAGCAGAAGCAGTGGAGCTGCAGCCCAGCAGCAGTGGCTCCACACCCAGGGGCAGGGCTGGGCTGATGTTGCCATTATTCATTCTGATTCTCGAAACACTGCATCTCAGTTACTTCTAGTGGCATCAGGTTGAAGTCACTGGCATATGAGCTAACACCTCTAATGAATTTTTTTTTCAATTCTGCACCATAAAAAACATTTTAGAATCATATTTAACATCTGGATGTTAAATGTTTACTTTATGAAGTCCAAAGCAGACTGAGCTGTTCAAAGCCTTTGTACTATAAATGGATTTTTATCATAAATCTGTAATATTTTATTTAAAATTATTTTAAAATTAAATATGTACTTTCAAAAATCTGGAGGGCTGGCAAGGCTAGGAAGATCAATTAAAAAATTAAAATCAGGGGGGAAAACTAAGATCACCTTTTGGTCATTTTCTGGCAAGCCAGTTGTGGTTGCAGTGAATTCAGGGAGAGTTGCTCCACACATGTAATAGCTGTTGCCTTGAAAGATGCATGGTGTGAAGGGATAAATAGGGATAAAATAGGGCAGTGAACATTATCCCCTTACATGGATGGGAAACTGAGGCACCAGGCAGGTGCAAGGCAGTTTTTAAAACCGGCTTAGTTAGGAATTACCTGTTCCTGTGGGAAAGCTAATCAAGTAGAGGCAAGAATGCAGGTTTCCTGATCCATCTCCCAGCGTGTTGGGCAAGGATCCCTCTGGACTGCTGGTGCCCATCAGAGAGGCTCAGAGTGGCACCTTCCGTGGTGGCTGGGGATGCAGCTCTGTGTGTTTTGCCTTGTAACTGCTCTGTCTGTGTCCTGGGGGTTCCTCCCGGGCTTCTGTGGGGCTCCCCCTGTGCTCACACCCCCATGTGCTGCCAGGGCAGGTGCTGGGCCCGTTGGGACTGAGGTGAGTGTGCAGACAGGGCTGTGCTGACCCCGTGTGTGAGCCTGTTTGTGCCTCTTCCTCATGCATGTGCCAAATGCAGGTCCAACAAGTCTGCTTTTACAGAGCCAAGGTGCTCTAAAAGTGCTGGCACAGCTGAGGGAGGATAAAATATTTGCTGCCACAGCGCTGTGGGAAGGACAGCAGCTGCCCTGTGCTGCTGCAGGCAGCAAGGTGTGTTAATGGTCTTACAGCAGAGGAGTTTTTTCCAGGTAGCACAGCCAGGGGATGCTGCCCTGATCCACCAGAGGGGAAGCTCTGCAGCCACACTGTCAGTGGGACAACACAGTGGTGACCGTGGGAGGTGGAGTCTCCCAAAACACACCCTCGCTGGTATAAGGTCATGCTGCATGTGCCAGCGAGGCAGAGAGATGTTTTGAAGGACTTGAAAGAAGGGTTGTGAATAAATATAAGGTTTTGCTTCAGCAAAGAAATCTTACAGACAAGAAAGATGTAGAGCTCCCACTGAACGTGAGTGTCCTTAACCCCAGTGTGGAAGTTGCAGTGGGGAATAGTGTTAAATTAAAAACCCAAACAAAACCCTGGCAAACAAAATACCTCTCTATGTTAAAAATATTTAAGGGCAAAATACTCTAGACACGATGTAATACATAGGGGAGATGAAATATAGGGCTGAGAGCATTCATGTGACAGCACTTAAAAAGGATCTGTGGAGTCTTCCTTCAGTCTTGCCATGATGCAGGAGGGCCCCAGCTCCTGCTTTCCCAGGTGTGGGATGCCCTGGTAGCTCTGTTCCTCTCTGCCTCTGAGGGGTGGGGCCCCCTGTCCCTCAAGCATTGCAGATGTGGGTGATCTTGATTTGCAAAGGAAGTTGTGCTTCATTTCTGGCCTTCTGGTCTGCCATTCTAAAAGGCTTGTGCAGTTATGTGCAAATTGTACCAATTCTCTCTAAGTCTCCCTGTCTGGCTCTTCATTTGAGTACAAGCACAGTCAGGTGGCTCAAAGCACAAATGCTCCACCTCTAACAAATTGAACATGTTTTTGGTGTTCAGCTCTGCCTCTTCTGTGCTAAAACAACTGGCTGTTGCTCTCCCACACGAGGCTTGACACAAGGACAAGCTTTAAGGGTGGTGGCAGTGGACAGCAGTGAAGGGAGAGGCAGCTTGTTCTTGGTGGGAGCAGGACTGAGAATGGACCATCACTGGGTTTCACGTGAGGTGTGAGTACAGCAAAATTCGGGCTCTTTGTGATGTCACTCGGGTGTTTTGGGTGTAAGCAGTGGTACAGGTGCTCCAATTGCTGAGTGAGGAAATCCATTTGATGCTACACAAAGTTTTGAGTGCAAGGGCTGAAACTGGAACTGGAGCACCAGCACATACACCTGTGCGATGTGCCACTAGAAACTTGAATGTGACAGCTCAAAAAAAGCAAATATTTCAATTAATTTTGCACCTATAATTATTTTTTTTGTGGTTGAATGTTAGAAGGCTCAGTAGAGATCTTGCATAAATGGGTAACTGGGGTTTAGTGCAACTTTGTCAACAGAAAAACTGCCATAGCTGTAGAAGTGGGAGCTGGATCTGCTCTGAGTCTGTCTGAGCTACAAAGTCAGTAGATAAAATTAAAACTACCATCAATGCCTACAAGCAATCTCTTCAATATTCAGTCAACCACTTTTTTCCCCTCCAGCGTTTTAAACCCATATTTTATCCGTAAGAGTGAATAGAGACAATTACTGGAGTCACACCTATCACATCCTGTTTGCTTGTACAGTAAGTGCCCGATACCAGAACGGAGAGCCCACACTGTGTGTTCCTTTCAAACAGAAAAGGCAAGTTGCTTCAAGTAGAACAATCCTTGTACTAATTGCAGCCATTTCAAGTCTGCTGTTCCAGGCTGGTTTCCCTGAAGGAACATGCTGCTGATATGTTAAGACTTGTAATATGTTAAGACATTTAATAAATATTTTCTTTTTAGTTTTTCTTTTTTGTTTTACAACTAGACCAGAGACTTTTTGGTGGAAGAAACCAGGAAAGTCTTGTTTACTTTGACATTAAATCATTCTGTATTCAATGTGGCAATAGCTTAGCTCCAGGGGATGCTTGATAAGGTGTGGTGGAGGGGAGAAAGGGATGATCTCTGGTACAAGTCTGTTCCTGGTGTTCTGCAGAAGTACTTGAAGCAGTTTGCATGTCTCCTTACAAAGGGATGGGCAGCATTGTATCTAGTGCTGATGCAGCTGCTTTTCAAACCTTTTACTATTGCAGGCTTTCAATTTTAGTTCACTGGGAAAAGGTGTGTTCTCCTTCCCTGCCTCCATGAGCAGTACCAGCATCAAGATATTGTGTTTAGCAACTTGTGCCTTTGTGATCCCTGTCGCCAATTCTAAAGCAAATGTTAAAATCTGGGTCAGGACAATGAACACTTGCAAGTGGATTTAATGAGCAGAGTTTGGAGCTGCTCTTTGGAGCACATTTATTTCTGCTGTGGGGAGACTGTCCTTTGCTCCCCTTGCCCACAAGCTGCTTGTGAGGGTGTTGCTTCCTGGTCTCGATGGTGGGTTGTGGTCCAATGGGGACCAGTGTGGGTCACTGGCACCTTCCCACTTCTATAGGAAAGGAGCCCCCTGAGCTGCTACCTGCACTGAGATTGCACAGGATTTTTAATTTATTAGTGTCTGGGTGGCTAAAGGGCCTGGCATGGTGAAAGAAAGGAAAAGGCTTCACATTCCTTAACTCAGAAGGGGTCATGGCTGCTTTTTGTGCATGTTAACTAGAAATATTTCTCTTTAAAATTGAGTATTGGACATGTTGTGCACATTATAACTTAAAAGCTTCAGCCGACCTGCATTTTTGAGAGTTGTATTCATTCTGGAACTGTACCACAATTCATCATATTAAACTTCATTTGTTGGAAGCCTTGCACTGGAATATGGGCTTAGTCTCTAAGGAAGTGCTTCATTTCTGTATTCCTTACCAATAACAGCACAGGGCACTGTCTTTTTATTACTCTGTGGCTAGCACCATTCACATAGTGCATTTCTACATCAGGGCTGCAGAGACCCCCATCCTGCTGAAAAATTTAGATGGCTACAGCAGTAATCAGAAATACCAATAAAGTGTCCCTGGTTCTAGGTGGTGATGTGGGATGGAGGGAGAAAAAGATATAAAAATGAATCATGATGTGAGACAGCATTGCTCTGGCAACTGCTTCAAAACCTGAGTGCAGTGAGACCGTATAAAGGCTTGAGAGTATTCCTATGGTCCTAAAGAGACCTGCAAAGACATTGCAAACTCATCAGGCAGCCAGTGCTGCAAGGAGGAGGAGAAATGCTGTTTTGAGTCATTCATCCCCAAACAACAGATGTGCCTTAACCTAGAAATAGGTAATATGGCTTCCAAGTGAGATGAGTTGCTTTGGATAAACCCGGTTAAAAAACAACCAGACATTTAATGCAGGAAGCTGTAGAAGGTGTAAAGAATGGCTAAGTAAGTGAGTGGGACACCATTAATCTTGGTTTGTTTCAGCACTACATCTTTAGCTGTTGAAGAAAAAAAAACAAACCCCTTGCTCCTAGCTCATAACCCGAGTGTTAAAACTGATGTCCTCCCCATTAGGGCCTGTAAGCTCATTAGCACATGGCAATTTATCCTCTTTTATTTCTTCTCAATTATCCTATCATCCATTGTATCTGGATCTGATTACCCTTTCCCAGAGTCAAACATTATCTTGTAAATCATTTGCTTTAAGTCTAAGCCTGCCATTGCATTGCCCAGGATTTGCTTAGGCAGGTAATAAATCAATTAGCATTAAACTTGTGGCATCATCAATTTTCTTTCCTTGTGACTGAAAAAAGGAGTACCTGAACTTTGCAAAGCTGTATCAAATTTCCTTATGCCATCCACACTGGAGTTTCCTCCTTCATTTCCCCCCACACCCCAAATCAATATCAATATACTTTGTACTGAACTGGAGACAAGAGAAGTGATGGAAACTGCCACAAACCCAGATGGAAAGTCTATGGAAAGAGCCTTGTTGACTTGAGATCTCTTGGATCAAGCCCTGGGTGAGACCCCTGTAGCCAAGGGACTTCTGGGTTCTGCTATTTGATAAATGTCAAAACCTAAATAGTGATGATGGTCTAACATGACAAGCCTGCAACCTCAGGAATGTGAAAATAATGTGGTATTCCTGCCCTTCTCACACTGGGAGGGATGTGCTAGTGCTCTGCCAACCCCATGCTGCCCCAGGGCTGCCTGCACTGGGTGTCTCCAGGGTTTCTCTCTGGTGAGGCAGTCCCAGGGTGGCAGAGACATGTCCTGTGCTCTTGTCCCTTCTGCTTCCCCAAGGCTGATGGAATTGGTGTGGCCAATGTGTCTCAGCCCAAAGTGGTGCTTTGGCACAACTGCAGCTCAGAACTGGTGTGGACAGCAGGAGCACAACTGGCTTTCATTTGTTCCTACATGTTCCTCCTCTGGACTTGCTCCCATGACTCTTTGGCGGATCCCCAGGTTCTGATATGGCAGCTACAGCAACATTTATTAGCTGTAGTCTGGGCAAATGATGCAAAGGGAAATATTTTACACCCTTTGCATATAACCTACCAGGGAGATTGCTGAATCGGCTTTCCTTGGCTTGGATTTTGATGTCTGTAGCCCCTACAGTGTTATGCTTTTCTTTTCTTTTTTTTTTTCATATTAGGCTTTCAAAATGGGAGATGTAAAAATGTTGGCAATGCTGATCTGCCATGCTCCAACCACAAACCCAACTGTGTGTGAGACCTGTATGGTGGAATACTTGGGATTAGGTTTGTCCAGTTGTCTTGCTTATTATGAGACGTGTTAAAAGACCTAAAAAATTGACTTAAAATGTTTTTAAAAAAAGAGAAAAGCAGACTTGTTCAGACATGGACTTGCATTGGGCTCTGAGTGCTGACTTAACTAGTTGTTCCTGTGCTTTATGGAAATAACTGTGAAGTGACCAAAGCATGACTTTTTGTTAAAAAAAAGTGTAATAGGAAATGAGATGCGCATATCACCAGTATGCATGCAAGTTACTCATTCTGAAGAGAGATGGTTAGAAGTGCCTGGATGTGAGTATTTGGGATCAGTATTTGGGTTTTTGTGGACAGTAGAGGGTTTCCTGTGAATTCCGGTTATTGACTCAAGTTCACCCCAACAGCTAACTTGCAGGTGCAGGTTTCCAAAGGAGTTTGTGCCCTGTCCTACATCCCTCTTTGCCATCAGCTTGGGAAGTTGCCTGCATCTCCCTTCTTTCTGTTGTGTGCCTGGAATTGCTTTCTCTGGGTAATGGAAACTTGTCTTTGCATTTAACGGTGTATAAACGGAGCAGTGCAATTGCTGCAACTTCTTCAAATGCTTTGTGCTTGAGATCTTTTCCTAAGCCACAGGTTACACAATTTTTTTGTCACTCTGAAGGCACCCAGACAGGCTCTTTGATCAACTGGCCAGTCACAAGTAGAAGTGTTGTAGCATCTGAGCTGCAGAATGGAATTATGTGGTGCATTCCTGAAAAAGACCCAAGCTGTAGAAGATGTGTCTAAAATGTGTGGTACTGTGCTTTGCAGATATGTTCTAACTAGGGAAACTGAGACAATCAGCAATGAAATGGCAAGGTCATGGAGAATCTCATTGGTAGAGATAAAAACAAAGAAGCCCCACTTCTCAATCACATGGTGTAACTCCAAGACTAGTTATTATATCTCCCTTTCTTTATATGCCCCCTATATGAAGTTTCCAAGAATAAGAGACAGCAGTTCTCTTCCTGAAAGTTAGGATTTGCTATGTGAACTTTTTGAAAGTTTTTGTTAAAATCCCTGGGGAATGACAGATATCCCATTTCCTGGGACTCTCAAAGGTCATTTGTTGAACAGTTTCTTCTAAGCATATATGACAAATTATTCCCTTGGCACAATAAACAGGACTCCAGCCCTTTAATTATAATATAGCACTCAATATCTTTAGACATTTCAACATTTTCTGTGTATCCTACACTTTTCATTACAAGGAAAGGTTGAACAGAATTAAAAGGGTGACATTACCCAAAGATTGATAGTTTACCTGTCCAAAAGGGAAAGTCATATATAGGAGAGCACAAAGGAAAGAAGGATCCAAACCAAGTTTTGATTGCAGAGGAGACCCAGATAAGAGAGTTTTTATTATCCACAGCTTTTAGCCTTATTTACCATCAGGCTATCTTGCCACAAGCATGCTTTTTAGTTCTGACAGCTCTGAATTATGACCATTGTGGGATCCTATCTCATTAACTG
>JAOXXN010000137.1:22242340-22253324 GCA_026770055.1 Myrmophylax atrothorax
AAATGGGAGAATAAAACATCAAACAATCATAAAAATAATTTGGCACTGTGAAACCACTTAGGAGCAGCTGTCAAACAGGTTGGAAGATAAAGTTCTAAATAAAAAGAATAGAGAGTGCTGCAATGTCCTGCCATATGCTTCCTCTGCATTATAGACTCCTTAATAATATGAAGTGCCTGTGTTTATGCAGAATAGGCCAGACACTCCATATATGATATTGATTATGCCTTAACCCCAATTTAGTAAAGACATACTCCTCCTTTCCCTAATCAGATATCGCAGAAGCAGTTTTCTGAAAACGTCCCTAATGCCAAGACATATTTTATCTCCGAAGGCTGTGGCAGGAGATAGGGCTTTGTCTTGCCTGTTGTCATGGCTTGGAGCCCAGTTTTAGGACAGCAAGGCCCCTGTGGGGCTCTTCTCCAGCAGTTTTCATCCAGCAATTCAAAAACATACATCTTTATCAAGCTGTTGTTGTCAGACAACATTAGATAATTAATAGGCCATTTGTCAGCCTGCACAAAACATGTTAAAATCCCAAACGCAATCAGGGTAAATATAGTTGCCAGCTCTCTGAAGGCTTTTTGTTCTGACATGCAGGCATTGCAGGCAGATATTTACTATTAAACAAGACTCATTATTAATCACATCTAATGTTAATTAATTAACAGCCTCTGTGCATTGAGGGGGCTCTGTGACTTTCAGTTGTTTTAAGGAGCTAATTGGTAACTTAGGAGTTTGCATGGAAGTGGTTTCTTGTGCAGCTCACATCAACTTTCTCAATAGAATAACTGTTCATTAAAAAAATAAAAAGGGATATTTCTAGCACCATAAATTATTATTGTAATAAGCCCACATCTGAGCTTTTTAGGGAAGGTGTAATGATTTGGTTTAGACCCAGCTTTACCATCAGTGTTGCTGAGTTATGGCAGGTGTGCAGGCACAAGGCTCTCTGGGGACTGGAAGCTGATTAGATGGGATGCAGGTGACATTGTATCCCCTGGCTCCATGACCCAAGCAGAGGTGCTGCTGGCAATGCTGACCATGAGGAGATACCACAGCAGCCTTCTTAAGCTACCAGCATGCAAAAAGAGATGCTGAGGAGCTGTAATTACAGAGATGTCTCTGAAAACCCTGATGCCTTCATGGTTTTGTCCCAATTCTTAGCCCTACACCTTGGCTCATCATTGAGCAGTGGAGAATGAATGTCAGTGCTGCTGGTGAAGTGCCCCCAAATCTGGTTTGCATCCTTTTAGCTGGGTATGTTTGCCTGAGGAAGGGAGCTGCTGAGAAGCAGAACCCTTCCCCCTAAAGATGTCCTTATGCTAAAGGCTGTTTATTCCTTGTGAGAGGAGAAGAGAGGCAGGATTGTCAGCATAGGCTGGATCAGTGATCCACATGGCAACACAACTCCCCAGCAGTCTCACTTTGACTGCAGAGTTCCTGCTGAACCAAACTGGAGGTGTACGAGTCACAGGCTGTGTGGTTTGGCCCTGGATCTCCACCAAGCTGCACATGCCACTTGGTAGCACTGGAAACAAATGTCCTTTTTTTTATGTTACTTCAACATGCCCATTTTATCATAGGCTCTGACTGTGCCTTGGGTGCTGCCATGGCTGGTTGTGCTGAGTGGGGACATGTGGTGGCTGAGCCTGCGTGGGAGAAGAATTAGCTTGCATAACTATAAAACCATGGTGTAGGAAGGGAAAAGGGGACAATATTGCTTAATTACCTGTTCCTAGAAATTCTGCTCTGGCAAAACCTCCATGGCAATCAGCAGGAGGCCAGCACTGAGAGTGCTCACAGCATTAGTCCCTAAAACAGCTTGGGAAAACTGCCTTTTCTTCGTATTCCTTTTATATAACTTGGGGGCATAAGTGTCTGGGCTACAAAAACTATAAATCTTTTAAAATAGTTGCTGATTTCATCACCCACTAAATAAAGATGACATTTTTGTGAAATATTTTGTATTCAGACTGTCTGTCCAGCCATGCTTTGCACTCCCTCCTCTTTGCTGTGTCAATATTTGCATTGCCAGCCCTATTTTGGAGAGTTTCTAGCTTGATCTTACATTTATTTTGGCAAAGAATGTGGAATACAACTCTGAGAGAGAATTTGTTTTGAGAGAGGATGATGATGGGTTTTGACTTGAATAGGGGCTAAAGTCCTTGGAGAAAAATGGGCTGGAAGGGGCTGGTACAACCTGGCTGGGGGTGTTGTCTTGCAGTCCTGTAGAATAGTAATGGGAAAGAGAGCTCGAAGTCTGAAGATGAACCATTTGTTTCTCCATATCCATGGATCAACACCTCCCTATCAAGTCTGAAGGCTGGATCAGGTGGAATGGCTCACATGAGGGAACTCAGTTTTTCTCAGAACCTTGTAATGCTGTGACTTTTGGGTGTGTGTTCTGCCACCTTTCACCTCCAGTGGTTTCTGCAGGTCTTTCCCTCCAGGAAGAGCAGGCCTATCTCTGTTGAGTATTCCTTACTGCTTTGGTGGGTCAGCCGGTGAGGAAGTCCTGCTGAAAGTGTCCCATTGGCCAAGTCTTATTATTCAAACTTGAGAATTGCATCTTGGCTCAATTTTATTGAGCTACCAGTCAAAAAATTCCTTAAATAATTAGGGAAATGGAATTTTTGGGGCCCTGGATGCAAATACAGTTTTTGAGCACTTTTGAGACTGTGCCTGTAGTTTTGTATTTTAGTCTTTTATTTGCAGATACATCCCCAAAATCCTGTGCCAACAAATACATTCCTACATGTGTATAGGTTCTTAATCATGTAGGCAGATAAATTTCATTTCATTGCATTGATAATGTGTGTATCAAATATTTCCTTGCACAGATACATCTTAATAGCTCTCATAAACAGGAACCACAGGGCTTGGATTGCTTTATTCCTGCTGAAATGCTGACACCACATTGTGTGAAAGGGGGAGCTTAGTCCAGAGGGAAAATTGTCCTAAAATATGTCCTTTAGCTTGCAAAGCCTGGTGCTGGCATTAAACTAAAATCGGTGTTAGCCAATGAGGTTCTTCAGCAATACTAAAACTGTAGTGTTGCATGATGCTGCAGTGTATTGTCTCACTATAAGCCCAACAATATGCTTCAATAAAACATATGTCATGGTATGTCACAGGCACTTGTCCTGAGGGCATGAAGCCAGTGCTGTTGGGAAAGCTTGGGTTTTGTTTGTGGCTCCAAGTACAAGACCTGTGGGTGTGTTATCCAAGCTTGAACATCAAGGAGATGCTCAGGTTGTCTGTCACCTACCAGGGTGTTGGGCACGTTGGGTTATGCTTTCATTTGGTGCCTGAGAAACCAAAGCAGCCTGTTCATCACATCATGCATTGCCTGCTGCCATGGGCTTGCCCTGGAGGTCCTGGGATACCTCATTTATCTTGCCTGGGGCTCCAGCACTGCCAAAGACCCACAGCATACCTGGCCAGCAATGGAAACTGTATCTGCATCCTTGTCTTAATGATATGTGTTCAAAAATCTAACAAATTACGTATTTCCAGCACAGGCTTCAAAAGATGCAGGATTAAGTGGTTAAGTAGGCTTAGACTAGTGTTTCAAGGAAGGTGCTTGCATGAGAAATAATATTTATGTTGGCCCTGTGCTGGCAAATATTACAATCAAGAGACAAACCAGAAACTTTTGCTTTCAAGCTGTAATGCTGTTTTAGAAAGGGAGGGATATTTCATTCCCCAGATAGAGGAAGAAGCTTCCCTTATGCAAACTCTGAGCTCTGAAACACTATTTCAGGCAGAGAAACTGCCTTAAAATCATGGAAATACTTTTCACTAATAAGGTTCAACTTTCCTTCTTCTGTAAGACCTGATGAGCAAACTTTAGCAGAGGGGAGATGAAGAGAACAGCAGTATCTGTGGGGAATGCTGGAGTTTGGCATCACTTGGTATTTCCCCCACTTGTTCTGGATGGAAGGCTTGAGCCATTCTCAGTCTGGGTTACACCTACACCATCAAAACCAGAAGAAAAGCCCCTTAGCCTAAAAGGCAACTTTATTGAATCATGTAATGATTGCCAAGTGGTATCTAAGACAGACCAAAAAGGTTATATTATAGATTTCTTCGTGGACTTCTAAACAAGCTTGGCTGGGGTTGGATAACAAGAAATTTAAGGCTACCTGCATCCTAAAAATGCAAAGCCATCTCAAAGCAAGAAATAATTCTAAAGAAAATTTGTATATGCTTGATTGATTATCTTATTTTAATCCATATTAAAGCTTTAAGTCTTTAGGTGTGGCTCTTTAGTTCTAACATCTCATAAATTATGGCTATAATGAAGCAGTCATTTATCCAGGGCTGATGATAAATGGCTTGCCCTAGGAGGAACTAAAGAATAGGCAAGTAGATCATTTTCATATTTGGTGAAAACAATATTAAGTACCCAGACCTCAGTGATTGCCCTAATAAATGAATAATCTGAGGTGAGGGGCTTGGCAGTCAGTGTAAAAAATAACCTGAGCTTTGGCTGTCATTTGTCAGGCTTTGCTATGACAGCATGCATTATGGGTAAATGAGCAATCAGCAGGAACTATGTTATGGCTGGGATGTTTTTGAGAAATTTATCATATGCATTGCTTGGTACCTTTAAGACCTTAAGGCTTAATGGCCATAGTGCATGACTGCAAGCGAACACAGCTCTTATTTACCATCCTATGCTTCATTTGCACTGGATCCCCTTTTTTTCCATGTATTAGGGGAATGAGCTTCTGTTAGTTTTGTTTCCCAGACTTTCACTCATACGGGATATTCCAGCCTGCTCCATGTTATTTCTAAGGCACCATGATGTTTGAGGGATTTTGAGGATACTCTGCTCAGTATAGTAGAGATGTCAATTTATATTTAATGAGCTAAGTCAGTAACACATGGATCGGATGTGTAGGAACAAAACCCAAGGGAAAGGCAAGGAAACACAATAAAGTACTCCTCCAAACACCTGAAGTGCGGTGGGAAATTAGGTGCTGTTACCTCTTAATTAGCCATGAAACATTCAGGTACAGAGGGGGGACCACAGCGAAGGGTGTTAGCAGGTGTCTTGGCACAATGTAAACCTATTTTTCCAGACTGCTCCCCATGGGGGTACAGCAGTGGAGTGCTTCGTGCTGCAGTACATGAGGGCTCATGGTCTTGTGGCAATATTCAGCCTTTCTCCTCAAAAAGTACCCCGTTGTTTCTTTCTGCTGCTGAGATTTGGCACTTTATCTTTCCAGGTCGCTTCAGCTGTAACTTAATGGAAGGAGAGACACAACTCTTGCATCTCTTGCATAATTATTTAATGGACATATAAGAAGGCATTAAATGATGGAGGAGATCTGGGGGGACCCAGGTGTGCTGAGGCACTGGGAGGAGCAGAGCGGTGGGGCTGAGGCTGCACAAGTGGACGGGGAGTCCCACGCAGTGGCCACTTCTGGAAATGTTGATATAAGTGGTATCCTCAAGTGGGCACAGATGTTGAAATCCAGGGCCTGGATTTCTGAGACTTCTTAGTTGTGGCTGAAATGGATAGGAATTTCTTTCTCGCTAAACACACACGGATTAGCAGGAACAGCATTTGGGTGAAGGCAGGAGCAATGAAATGTGCTCTTTTGAGAGGCTGAGGCTTGTGGAACAAAGCTTGTCCTGGCATCACACCTGCCTCTTCATGGGGAGGCATGTTACATCAGAGTGCTTTTCTCATAGGTTTTTTAAGCTTTTGAAGGAAAAAATGGTGCAGGGACATGAATTAATCTGAAAAGGAATAGTGAACAAGCTGAGCTGTGACGTTTTCTGCTGGCCTAGAAAATACTGTCAGGATGAAGTTTTTGGGGGAGTTCTTAACTACAGTTTTGTTCTCTGCTCCTGAGGCCTCATCCTGCGAGGTGCTGAGGATGCTATCAGCAACAAGACTTTCTTTCTTAACTTTTAAGTTGGGCATTCTCTTTTAGAAATGTGAGCTTGGATGAGTGTGCTTCAGTGGTGTGCTGGATCAGGGCAGACCTTCACAGCTTACTCAATGACAAAGTCTGCACTCTCCTCTCAGCCCCACTCAGTCTGCCCTTCTGCTGATGTGTCATCTTCCCAGCAACCAAAACTTTTCTTAATTGCTTTTGTAATTTAATTTTTTCTTACTATCATAGAAGAAAGGAATGTTAGAAAATGCTCTGATCTAGCTTTTCTGAAAATTTAAATGCTGGTCTGCCACAGCTTTCAATATCTCTTTACCTGCTGCTGCCACTTATACCTTTCACTTGTCATTAAGGAAACGAACCCAGAAGATTAAAGCACTCCCAATTTAGCTTTCTAAATGGGAAGTGAAAGTTGAAAGCAGACCAGCTGAGAAATAAGCGCCACTGAGAACTGCAGCTGGGCTGATGCTATTAGAAAAAGAGACCAATTCTTGCTTCTGATCTGTCATTTAAGGAAGCTTGTTTATGTCTGACACCAGATGAATATGTAGTGCCCTTTCTCATTGAGATGAAAGTTTTACTTTAGACCGATCAGGTATCACATCACTAAATACTGAGAGTTTTATAAAAGTAAGGCAACAATCCTGTCTGTAAACAAGTTCATATTGGTGGAGTCCAGTAACATCCCAGAGTTCCACATGGGAATGGTTCCTGAGATTGGAGTGAGTGACTGTAAACCCTCTTAAGTGACTTTTGGGAGACTGAATCTGACTGATTTGTAGGCACAGAAGGTGAAGGGAAAGGAGGGCAGAGGGAGGTAGAAGGTTCCTGGTGTTCCTTAAACTCAAGCATGTTTTCAATATCTGGCTGCTGTGCTCATTCCAGATGTTTCCCTACACCTCTGTATTTGTTCAAAGTTGATCAAGCAAATAGGAATTCTCCAGGAGCTGTGGGTCAGATCCTTAGGGAACATAACTTGGAAGCAGCACTAGAACACACTTAGCAGGAAGGAAATCACTGTGTTGTCCATGAAGCACAGCTGAGCTCAGCAGAGGGTACCAGGAGCTCGGCTGCTTCAGGAGATCTCTTTGTAGTGCAAACAAATGAAGAAAGAAATTAAATAAACTGGTATAAGATCCCTACAGACCGTTAATATTTGAAGAAAATATGATACAAGGTAGCATTTCTAGGGAGACTCTCAGCTACCTCTATATGCACAGTTTTTGTATAGGTGTCTTACTACCCATAAAATAGAGACAACTTTATTACAGGCACAACTCTCTAAGCCAGTGCCAATAAGAATAGCTTGAAACTGAGGATGCTTAAAGTGATTATTGGAAAAATTGGAAATACCTCTTGTATTAATATATGTTGGGGTTGTGATTTGATCTTTATGTGTGGACTTCTGATTCACCTCACTGAATCTGAGTTGGTGTCAGGAAATTAAAGGGCTCACTTTTTCTTGAATTTCTTTAGTAGTACAGATTGGAATTGAAAATGCAGAGGTAGGGTTTGCTGCCTGGTGTTCTCCACATGGGATGTGGATTCTAAGTCTAACCTGAACTGTGTTGTGAGTTAAGGGATCTTTGTTTATCCCAGAGTATGTTATGAGTATCAGTTTGCTCCAAATATATTGCTTTTAAGTAACTCCTGATAAAGAAAAAGCAGGTCTGAATATACCAGTATCTTTTATTGCTTAATTGTTTATAGTGATTGTAAATAGTAGTAATTACAAAGTAGACTGAGTACAAAACCTCTCCTGGTAAAATCTAGGAGCACTGGTATGGCAGAATTTCTCAGTTTGAAGTGACTCTATCTCTGACAGTTCTCCTAAGGTAGGTTATTTTGGAGAAAACATATGTTTCCATTTTCTCTCCCTCGGCTTCCCTTTTAGTCCCCAGGCTCCACTAGGGTCACAGCAACATTAAGGCTTTTGTCACTGTGATTAATAGCTCTTTAGATCATCTTTAATTCACTCACTAATGACTGAGGGTCTTTCTGCTCTCCAAGTAATCGCGTGATGTATGAGCCGATAGTACACCTTGTGGCAGAGGTGAAAATCATTCAGGCAATGCAAATATTGTCACGGGGACAAATGTTTTCCCTGTTAATAAAAATTAATGAATTCTACCCAGGAGCTAGTTAAAGAAGCTCTGGTGAGAGAGATCCAAACACAAACAAGTTCTTGCTGCTTGGAACCATTAATTCAGCCTTTCTAGATATGTGAGGATAATTATTATTAGTATTTCTGCATCTACATAATAGATGAGAGAGTGGCAGGTTGATTTAATTACACAAATGCATTGCAATGCAGGTAGATCTGTCTTTCAGCTTTGGCCACGTGCTGGTCTTCACTTGAGATGGGTTATTTTGCTTTGCCTTTGTTTTTAATGCTTTGGAGTCAATTTACTTATTTAAAGTAAACTCCAGTTCCAGGCCAAGATCCAGCTCGGTCAGGATGTTATAACTGCAAAAGGATGCAAAGATGTTTACATTTTTTGCAAGTCCCTGTTATACATCATAAAAGGTTGATGAAACAGGCTGTAAATTAATCATCAGGAAGAGAAGGAAATGCTTTGAGTATCTTATTCTATTTATTGCATGCATATGGGTAACAATAAAAAGTGCTGTGTCCCTCAGCCAGGTCACCTTATGGGGTGGGTGTTCCTGTCCCTCCCGTGGGGCTCAGGCTTCTGCTGAGTTGTTGGAAAGGTGTAGTTCTTACTTACTGTTGGAGCACATGCCACGGTTAATGCTGTTGTCATTTTTTGCTTCATTTTGATAGTGCCCAATTCTTTCTTCTGATGACAAAAAGCTATTGTCTCAGTGGAATAAATATTTCTGAATTACTTCCCAGTCCCAACCTTATCATTTACATCTTAGAACAAGAAAACAGTAAACTTTTAAAAGACATAATTTTACCTCTTCACAGTGCTTATCTACAAAGGAACATATTACTGAGGGGGGGAAAGAGCTCGAGTTGTTACTATTATTTCTGGTAGACACCCAAGGAGAGTAGCTAATTTGTTCTTCATTAATGCCAAGGACAAATAAAAAAGCGAGGACTGAATTATGCATTTATTTCCATTGTGCCTCTAACATGGGCTTCCACTCCCCATCACCCTCCAAAAGAATTCCCAAACCTTTGCTGTGCATTTCATGTGATGCCATAGGGTGCAATAATATGGTTTTAAAAGAAGATGAATTTAGTGGTGAATCTTAATCGAAGGCAGAAAATTACATGCAGCCCCCCTGCTGAAAGAAGGATGGACAGTTGGCTGCAGTCAGAGGGGTTTTTTGACATAGCTCGACAACAACCTTTTAGTCTTAGTTCACAGATTCAGTGAGTTGAATCAGAAGTCCTGGGCAAAAACCTTAGACTCAAATTTATTTGGGATTTGAACACACTTTAAACCTGGGTGTGATGGATTGCAGCAGCTATCTCCATGTTGTGATGAGCTGAGTCACTCTTAGCCTTGTGGGTAACTGGAGATGAAATTCCCAGCCTGTACAGCCCTGTGCAAAATGAAAGCTATCTGGAGCTGACCTTTCAATTATTAGCACATGAGTGTATGTAACCAGGTTCCCCTTTTGACAACTAAATGCCACAGGGTCCAGGCTCAGCCCCTTGGGGTTTAAGGGCATATTCCAGTGATTCACTGGGGTTTGGATGTGTCCCTTGCAAAGGTTTTGCACTTGCATAAACCCCAAAGTACTTGGACTTTAAATTAATAGATTTTTATGTGAAAACTTCTTTTTTTATTGATGGTGGAACATATAAATATTCAATGAAAAGGATTTTTAATTTTTCTGTCAGAAGAAGTGTTTGACCCTTGTCTCAAATTGCTGTGATAAATTATATTGTCTTATATATAATATTAATAAAATATTAAAAGAACTGCTATACTGTACAAGACGTATCTCCTAAAGTGTGTAAAGCAGCATTTGAAAATGCATTGCCCTATTAGAGAGAGAATCGGTTTTATCCAAGCAGAATAACTATGTAGAAAATTAAGGGTGATTCTCCACTATGTTTCTGGAGATGTGACCAGGACTTATTTGCTGAAATAAAACCCTGGATTTCCCAGCTCACATCTAACTTTGGAAAACCAGGCTCTATTGATTAAAGTTTGTTTAACAAAGAAATTGGGAAGGATTTCTTACTGCTCCCCAGTGATAAATTGCTGCAATCTTTTCTTTTATTATCACCCTGCTAGTCCTCTGCTGCTCAGCTCTGAGTTAGGCACCTAAATAAGATCCAGATTTGCCAAAGTGCTCAGGAGTCAGGAGTTTCCACTGGGAGACTTTTTCCTGAACTTGCAGAAGAATTAGGTAACGGAGACTGCCCGTTCAGTGTCACAGCAGGAACCAGTCTGTTTGGCAGCCTCGACCTAAAAGGTTTCAATTTGCTGGGTGTTGTTGCTTTTTCAGTTTCAGGTGTGTCTACAGAATAGTAAGGCTGTTTCTGCATCACCCTGTTCTTCTGGTTGTGGTTGGGGTGAGAGGGGACCATGTCCCTCCAGAAAACCCTTCTCAAAATACCTGAACCTCTCCTGTCCCGTCGAGTGGTTGAATGTCTCAGCCACTTTCCTTGACATTGAGTTTCAAGCAGGCAGAGCAGCCACTGCTGGAGTAACATTAGTAAAGTTTTCTACCGTTAGAAAAAAAAAAATCATATTTTTCTGGTGGAAAGTTCTAACTCTGTCGAAGGTTGGGTATTAATACAAACTTTGTCAAAGGCTGGATAGGAGCACATTATATATGCACACAGTAGTTATCAGTAAGGGAAGGGCATTGCATTAGGGCAGCATTTTGCCTGGCTGTGGAGTGTTATTTTCCAGTGAAGAACCAAATAATCCAAAAAAGCCTCAGAGCACACCTGTCAGGCTTCAATTTTTGAATTTCTTGCTGATTTTTATGTCCTTGGGCTTAGTTTCTCATATTGGGTTTCTTCTAGTCCAACTCCTTTCTGTGTGCAGGGCAAATCTTCCCGTTCTGCAGAGAGGATGAGAATGAAACCAGGCTCAGTGCAAAGTGACTTCACTTGCTTCTGAATCAGTTTAAGGTGGGAA